>JAVJAP010000218.1:0-205003 GCA_034770075.1 Aralia elata | reverse complement strand
TGATGATGAAGATGGTGGAGGATGATTTTGGAGGAAAGACCGACCACCTACGCCTTGTTGAATGAGAGTAGTTCTCGATGGAAGAGATGGAGAGTGGCCCTTTGTCTTATGATGAGTGTTTAATTGAACAATGTTTGTTAGGACTAGTGATATCGAGAGTCTAGACATTATTTTGGCTTGTGGCTTATGATGTGTGTTTTAGTTAGTTATTAGACTAACATAATGTTTAATGGTGTTGGTATGCAACTTTATTTTCTAATGTGGATGTTTGTTGAATTCTTCCTTCTCTTTTACTACTTTTTAATATCAAGTGTTTTGCTTTTTTGAATTGTTTATATGCTAAGTCGATATACCTAATTATGCATTTAATGTTATGTCATTAGTGTATTTGGTTTTTTGAGTTTTACATGTTTCTTGAAAATTTCTATTGTCCAATATACTTGTTTAAGTAAAATAAAATAACTATGATAAATTGCACATTGTGTGTAACGACTTGTCGGCCTTACGGACGCCCTAGGCGGTCGCCTTGTCGCCTAGGCGTCCAGGCAGTCGGGCTACGCCATCGGACTCGCCGTGGCGCTTTCTAGTCTGGGACAACTATGGAAAATTAATGGCTATGCGCAAAAATAACAGTTTATAATCAATTACGTAGCAAATGTGGAAATTGCAAACGTGCAATGTGTGCCAAGTAACAACCTGGGGTCAACCACTAATTCCTTACCACGGTATACCACTTAGAAGCCATTTGACACAAACATCAGGCGCATTCATTACATGTTTCCGCAATCCTGTTTGGTCCCTTAGGCAGCAGATTCCCTTGTCTACAGTCACAGATATCATTTTAATAAAGAAAGAGCACTTCATGTCATGATAAACGGGATATCTCCTGACTTTTACATTTTGAATTCTACACCATCATATATTACCCCTCTCTAGAAACGACTAACTCACCTTTAGTACCATCTTATGGTATTGAAAACGAAATACATAGATCAGGATGTTACAACAAGAAACTATAGCTCCATTGGGCCTTAATATTTATAGAAACTTATGTTACTGGAGCTGAAAGCTTCGCAATCTCGACTTTGTATCAGAACTCCCACGTTATACTTGCAAACTAAGGGAACTGTTTATTGTTCGCATGACTACTAAAGAAATTTAGAAATTATAAAACCAATGGATGTAGATACCAGATACAACTTAACCAAGAAACCGAAAGCAATACAACCGGAAAAAAGCAGTACATGTTAAGGCTTATGAAACCAATTGGATGTTGATACGAATACTACTTGAACCAAGAGCGAACACTGAACAACGCAATACAAACGAAAAAAGAGTCATTATGTAAGGCACGGTGGATTATTCCCACTCAGTTGTTATTTTATATGAATATTGAAAGCACATTCAGCCAACCGAAGGCTCTAAAACTTGTGTGATTTGGAATGACTTACTCACATCTTTAAAGCTGGTGAAAATTAAAGAAAAATGGAAATTTTAACCACGCAGTCTAGAAACAAACATAAATCATTGCACAAATGCAAGAAACATCAGAAAATAACACCCATAAAGTTTTATGTTTTTTATTAAAGAAAATGAAGTTCCATTTTGGTACTCAATGCACCTATTCATTGGCATATATGAAACAAATAATTTGGATACAAAAAGCACTAGATTTAAACGCAAAAAAAGAACGTTAGCTTACTGCGTACCTATCAGATGCAGTCATAGGAAACAGCATTAGACATGGTTTCTTTCGGGGGGGGGGGGGGGATAATTGGGCCCATGCTGTCATCACTAAACATGATAAGAGAACACGTCATATTGCTTTTATTGCAAGAACCTACATGCCCTAGATGGTTAACTTGGTTACAAAGATTTGATGCACAATTTGATTCCACAAACGACAATCCCAAACTTTTATGGTGTAATTAATTACATCACATTTTTGACATCTGGTCTAAACTGGGATATACTAACACCAAGACCATGAAAAACTAATTAATTCACATATGCTTTATAGTAAACATTCACTATAGACGCAAAGAGTGTTGTAGTATATCTATATACACCAAAATTGAACTACTTCAATCCAAATAGGCATAAAAATAACCCCTTTAAACATATGAATATTGTAATGGGTAAGATAAAGTTAATGTCTGTTAAATTCTGACTGCTTGAAGGATATATTGCTGCAATATAATTGTGTAAAAGTATATATCTTAATTCTTTGGAACATATATATATATATCTATAGTATCATGTATATGATGTGTTATCAATCTTACCAAACACTTGGAAAAGGTTAACCATAAGTTAGGTTCTCCATTAAACTCATGGAATAAGTGGCCTTCGGTAACCACCTAGGCCTATTCAGTTTTCAACAACCTCCCAGAAAAATATGTTCCCCTGACTATTTGCAGCGATGTATAATTAAGATTTAAAAATAAGATCGCTCAAAAGTTTCCCATTCTCAAACAGAAACGTTGGCAAAACAAAGAAAACTATGCACGACGTTGTAAAAAAAAATAAACTCTTGTAGAACAAATACATGAAAGTATTTCCCTAACATAAATCAGAATGACAAAATAATTATAAAAAAAATTCCAACGAACATCAATAAGCATAAAAATTATTAGATTATAATTTGTCCCTTCGCAAGTATTCCTCTTGAAGCATTAGAAATGAAACATCAGGGCTCCTTGCATGTATCTGCCAATCCTTTGGTCCTGTAGCAGTGGAGTCCCAACTACCAGTTGAGTAAAGTTAGTAGTCTTTTTAAGGGGAACAACTTCCTGTATAATGCAGACATTTCTCGACTTTTATTCTACAAATCATTATTGCACTCTTTCCCCTCATTGTGATATTGGAAACATAAACCGTCATTAACCTATTTATAGTCGATAACATGAAAAGAATAGCATAGCTAAGGATAATGCAGAAAGCCTTTATAGTGTCCATTGGGCCAATTTTGTAGAGCTCCTGCTGATAAGCTAAAGCTTTTATAAACTAGTTTCCGTGTATCCAGAAAGTCACACTTGTCCTGCAAAAGTACAAATTTCAATGGAATTTGTTGGAAATAATAGATGTACTGCACAACCAAAAAAGAGACACAATACAAACCACAGAAAATTTATGTAAGATAACAAATTATTTCCTGACTAAAACTTTGCTACCTCATTCAAATAATCAGCTAATGCATGGCTCTTGGTTTTGTTGTTTAGCAGATGCCCATTCCAAAATTAGTGCAATTCACAGAAACTTATGGAAACTTGTGTTCATCAAAATGACTCCACAACTCAAGCAGTTTCCAAGAATACAATTAAATGATTCATTGTTGGGACTTTTAAGCAAGAAAATCACACACCAACAGTCTACGAGCATAATTTACTGATACAGAACAGGAAGTTCCACTAGTACTCAAGGCAGGTAATCAGTATCATGAAACACAGGCAATTTGGGATGCAAAAAAACTAATGTTAAATCCAAACAACATCTTGCATTTCATCCATTTTACATGTGAGATGACAATGTTGTGGAAGGCAACAACTTGAGCCCATAGTCTTTTTAGAAAACCTTTCTTCATACTGTCATCCTGAAACTGGTTAAGTGGCACAGCGCACACCAATTTCCATAGAAGCTCACATGCCTCCAGCTGATTAAGTTGTAAACCATTACAATAAATGACCACTGCAAGATTGCCACAAACAAAGCAATTCCAACCATAAGAGCCATATAATGATGCTAGTTTCCTGACCGACATTCGTTACGTTTTTTAATACTGAGAATTACTGAGGGCCAGGTCCAACGCATAAAATGATTATTCAATTAATCTACTTTATGGCTTTATGGTAATGCCCATTATGAGACAAGGGGCCTGTGTACAATATAAATACATAAATTCCTAAAAAAAAGAACTTGGGAAATGTTCACTCTCCATTAACTCATGAATCTAACAAGCAGACCATTGTGTACCAATTTTAAAAGAGAAAACTAAAATCACTAAATTGGCACAACAACACGCGCGGAAAATGGTACCATTTAATTCATACTTCAAAGCACTAGAGAACTAAATTACAAAGGAAAATAAAAATCTTCCCCTGCCTAAAATCCAAACTTTAAAATAAATACGAAGACAAAAATATAAACCCATATAAGGCACAAAGATAATTAATCAACACTTTATAGAAAAGGGATAGATAAATTCACTAACCAGAAGTGAAAGTGAAGAAAAAAAACGGCGAGCTTAGCCGCACTATTCTCACGCTTCTTTGGAGGATTTGCAGATTGTTGGGTGGTGTCAAAAACTCATTCCTACTTATCAGTAACTGGCGCTTATTCAAAACATGGATTGTGATCTGGTCCGTCTTTCAACACCACAGTATTTGGGTAACCCCCATTTCTTCTGGATGGCACAATTCTTGAAGCTTTTTGACTGTGAACATTTTTGTTTCCAATGAATGTCCCTCGCTCTATCTCTCTCAGTTATCACATTCCACCTCTATAGAAGAGAGAAATAATACAGAGACGAGAAGAAACTGTTTTGATATTTGGGTGTTAACATATATATATATAAATATAGAGAGAGAGAGAGAGAAAACAGGAAGACGAAGAGTCTGAATTGCAGTTTGAAATGATTGATATCCACGGGAGAAGGCGTTTATTCTTTGGGATTAGTGAGAAAAGATTCCACCAATTTGTTGTTTTTCTCAGGAGAAAGAGGGAAGAGAGGAGCGAGAGGCGGGGAATAAAATGCTTCCCGGGTGCATTGTACTTTTCTTAGCAGAGGTGATTTTGGTGACTCCACCACTGTCTGAGCGTGTGTAGTGGTGAGTGGTGAGTAGGTGAGGATAGTCTGTGATACACAACACCTATTTGCTATTTCTCATACACAAAAACACTGAAATTCCATATGGAAATACTCTTTATACGGAAAGATTATCATTATTGTACAAATTTGTGCACACAAAAAATATGCAACAATTGAGGATCTACTTCTTATATAGTATATATCTTCGGGATGTCAATTGCCACCTATTTCCAAATTATTTCTAGATGTGAAACTCATTTAATATTAATGTGAGATAAGTTTACATGATTTATGATGTGACAATGATCATCCTTATTTTAGGAGTGAACTTAATAAAACCATAATATATATATATTATCTATATGATATATATAGTAAAGGATAAAAAAAAGGCAGAGGATGTTTTCCGCCAATTTTTGTAATTAAGATTTTCCTTTTTAAACAAACACCTAGCTCTAACTAAAATGATGTTTTCTTTGAGCACACCAACTTTAGAAAAATAAAAATTTTCACACCCCCCACAAAAAATTGATAACTCTATAAGATTTCTCTCACATGAACAATAAATTAGTCCAATACTCGTTTGTAAAAAGTATTTTTTAAGAAAAATATCAAATTTTACTCGTAGACAATTCCCTCAATTCATGTATTGCACATATAGAATCTCATTATTTGCGCTTTGATTTAAATTTTGTACTTTAATTGAAGAATCATAGTTTAATTAGGAATTTATAATTAGATTTTTGCAATCTAATTATCAATATTTTTTCTTATTTTGGATATGATAAAAAAAATTGTTTATGAGGTAATTGATGTATATTAATTTGCCTAATTAATTACTAGAGATTGAAAAAGTATATTTATCATCCCAAGAGTGATTAAATATGTACTTTTGTGAGAATCTCATTCATTTTCATTAATAGTTATGTATTCTAAATATAAGAAAAATAAAAATGAAATTCACATTTTCACTCGTGATTGTATATCATGAAACCGAAGTGATAAATGCATTTACTCATAATTAATATTGAACTTTTTAAATACTTTCATAAATGCATTAAAATTTGAATTTGACTCCTCTCCATTATATTTATGCTCAAATTTTCATTCAACGCACCATACATTTATCACAAAATATTAGTAAATGATCAAGTTCATATTAATTGAGAGCAAATTCTGAAAATAAAAAAAAAATGAATAAGTATTTTTAACAATTCAAATTAGTAAATGTTAACAATGAATAAGTATTTTTAACCATTTAAATTTTGATAAAATAAACACGTCCATCAAATGATAAAATTATATCATATTACACTTAAATTTTGTAAAACGATACAAAATCAATCAAATGAATTATTGTGTCGATCTTAATTATAAGTGTCAAAAATATAAATATTTGGTGTACAACTTTTTTTGGCAATTTCATCAAAGGCAAACTCTTTGGGGGCTCAAAAACCGACCGAACCAACTGGACCGTGTACAACCCTTGATTAAAACTCTTCTAATGCAGAATTACATCAAATAGTTGTCGCCTTCAATTCATTAGTTTGCATTTCTTTTGTACCCTTTTCAGTTTTCAAGAAAGGCTGAGCAGCCAACGCAAATAATACAGAAGGCACTATTAAGTGATACACAATAACAAAGAAGAGCTCAGAATACTCATCCCCTCTAGAACCCAAAAAAAGAACTCTATCAATTGAACAGAAACCCCACATAACATTAGTTCTTACAACAGAAGGGATTTGCCATTTCTCTAGCATAGTAATACATAAAAATTGTATGGGCTTATTTCTTAACTCACTTGGTGCTGGCCAGCTGTGTTGCGAAGGTGCTTGGCAGCAGCAACCATGTTGCTGAGAGCAGGATTGACTTCAGCATACTTGCGTGTCTTGAGGCCACAGTCAGGGTTAACCCAGAGAATATTGCTCTCGAGGACTGCAAGCATCTTGTTGATCCGGTCAGCAATTTCTTCTGTAGATGGGATCCTTGGGAATGGATATCGTACACCACCAGGGCCAATGCCAGCACCGTACTTCACTCCTCGCGGAAGAGATTGAAAGAAGCTTTTCATCTGATCTGGAGTTCTCAATAGTGATCACCTCAGCATCCATGTCTATAATTGAGTGGATAATATCATTGAAGTTGGAATAGCACATGTGGGTGTGGATCTGTCAAAATAGATTCACAGTAGAATTGCTAAGTAATACATCCGACATTTTTTAAGTTTGATGCTACTTGGATGGGAATGGTGCAAGTTGTGTTTTATATTCCTTTTTATCAGTACGAAAAATTGACCATGTGTGGATTCAGATTCATTTGCTAATATGACTGAGTAGCGAGTACTACAAATTTTTGGAGTTATAGAATAATCAACTTAAGCATCCTGCTTCAATTAAATTTAACTTGCTTAAAATAGAATAACATATGTTCCTATTTCATGGATACACCTTCAACCCCAAATTAATAATGAATTTATGTTTCTAGCATTTGCTTTGACTTTGAATGTTTGACTTCAAAAAAAAGAAAAAGATCTTGAATGTTTCTCCGACAAATACTTTCCACATTCTAGTATTTGATTGGCTTAAATTTTGGAAAACATTTTACTTGAAACTATTTTTATCACTGGGATGGAAAGTGAGATCTGGCCCCGGAGAGAATAAGTTATTTTTGGCAAAGTTACAGCCCCAATCTCTTTGATCTCATCCTCAATGCATGAGAGAGAGATAGAGACAGAGAGCATAACACACCCTCTTGTTCTTTCATATCCGTGTTAATGCATTAGAACCAGTTAGTCCATAAGCGAGCAATCTTGTCTAAGTTACAAATATCAATTTAAAATAAAGTTGAGCAATGAGGTACCTGGGTAGTGTTCTTTAACCCCGACGTTAGTTATCCTGAAGGATTGCACTGCCCAGTCCAAGTAGAAAGCTTGCTCAGACATCCTTAGAGGCAAACCCTCCCTTAGAGCAGCCTCATCAATTTGAATGACATTAATGCCAGCTTTCTCGAGATCTTCCACCTCATCCTTGATGGCCAATGCAATCTGATAGCAGGTCTCGAATCTAAGAATAGGAAGAAAAGTATAATATAAGAACCATAGCAATATTCTCCGTAAAATTAATTAGAAAGATATTATTTATACCTGGGCTGGTCATTTTCTAACAAAGGACCAATTTAGAATGGTGACAGGACCAGTAAGCATTCCCTTCATTGGGCGCTTGGTCATACTTTGAGCCATCGATGACCAGAAGACAGTCATTGCTTTCGGACGGCTCACATCACCGTAAATAATAGGTGGCTTCACACATCGGGAACCATAAGATTGAACCCATCCATTAACAGTGAAGGCAAAACCAGATAGCTGCTCCCCAAAGTACTCGACCATGTCATTCCTCTGTGCATTAATGAAAGATGCTTGTTAAAGTACTATGTTCTGAAACTTTCAGTAGTTGGAAGTATAACACAATTCTCTGAGAGAAATCTCACCTCTGGTTCTCCATGTACCAAAACATCAATGTCTAGCTCTTCCTGGAGCTTGACAACTTTGTTTATTTCATCCTTGATAGTGTTGACATACCCCTTCCTCAGAGATCCTAAGTCAGCAAAAACATTTGCACGTGAAATAAAGGTGGATAGCACTAGGAAGTCCGAGAAACCACAACTAGAGAGAAAGATAGCTCACTTATTGGCCTTGTATTCTCGTCGGACTTTTCTAAGCTCCATGGTTTGAGGGAAAGATCCAATAGTGGTAGTTGGAAGAATTGGAAGATTCAGCTTCTTCTGCTGAGCGTCCAACCTATCACTCACATTAGTAGCTCGACGATGATCAGAGCCCCTCAATGCGGCAGCCTAAGCAAGAACAACAATTTAAGGTATGGTCAATATAAAAAATAAGAGGCCACTAAAAATTTGAAGGATGAAAATTGAACCCCTAAAACACCTACAGCCTTTTGAACAGCTTCATTAATAACTCTTGGGGACGATTTTCTTGATGCCTGAGCTGCACTGTTAGCAGTGAAGAATTCCTAAAGAGAAACAACCATGTGTGAGAAGCTGAATATACTATAACTGTATTATGATCTTGGGTGGGTCCCTAAACACACAAGTAAGATGTCTAATTGTCTACTATTTCTTTGGAAAAACCATCTTTGAGACAATATAATTAAAATAGCAAATTTCTGCATATTTTGCTTTTTTACTCTGCATAGAATTTTGCATTGGTATTAACATTTTAAAGTAATAATGACGAGTACAGACTAAAGAAGCAACTTTTATAACTTTTACAACTTCATTTCTTACATATTGTAGTGCTATACCAAAATAAATAAATAAATAAAACCAGGGCCGGCCCTGAGTTTTTAAGGGCTTAAAGCGACAACGAAAAAAATGGGCCCTTTTTGAGTCAGTGGCGGAACCAGGACAAAATTTGAGGGGGGTCAAAATTTGAGGGCGGTAAACTCACTTTGATTCACCCAATCCACTTGGGTCATATCCTAATACATGTATAAATGTTTCTTACCTCACCACATTAGCTATTTATGAGTTTTTAGCAAAATCTTCTCATTCAAGCATTTTATCAAACAACTTGTCTACAATGTGAAAATTTCCAGATTTTACAAAAGTTTAGGCATGGTTTAGCCCAGATTTCTTCATAGAAATCCTCCCTTATACTTTCGTATAGTACATATTCTCATTACCCAACCAATTCCACAACTGATTCACATAAATATATACCAATTTTACATATGGATTTACCCAATTTATAAAAATATAGCAAAAGTAGATGGATTACCTCTTGATTATCTTCAACTTCAGTTTACTCGGCGAATTCCAGCAGGAATTTAGGAGGATTTTTGGTGATTATAGTTTGTGAGTGGGAAGGCTTAGAATGGAATTTGTTTGGAATGAAATGGAGCTAATAATGGGCAGAGCAGGGCCACTCCACCTGAAGCTTCGCAGAATTGGGGGCCCTAAAAATAACATTTTTTTGGTGGGCCTAAAACTCCCGCACCTCTGGCTTTAGGCCAGGGTCGGTGCTGAATAAAACCCACAAACAACAGTCACTCCACGAAGTGAAGATGTGAGAGTGAGAGCGAGAGCGAGGGGAGAGGGAGGGAGAGAAAGAGAGGCATTAAGGAGGAAAGAGAAAGAAAGAGATAATGGGATACAAAGCATCAAATATGATGGCCCTGCTTTCACTCAATTGGTTTCTCTCTCTCTCTTCACATCATGGAATGAGTTTTGTTTGTGAGGCTTTTAAGTTTGTATAACATTTTCATTCTATAAAGTAAGGGACAACCCATATTGCGCCCCTGCATAACTTCCTGAAGTATTTCCCCATACAATCGGTTCTTTTTCCTGAATTTTACTCTTACCAACTCCTATGTTCGAAGCAAGATGTTTTCTAATTAGACCACGAATTATAAATGTCTGGAAAAGCTCTATTGCTATTTCGCGGGGCAATCCACATCAATGCAATGAAAGTGAGGGGCCCAGGACAATGACGGAAGAATAATCGACTCGTTTGCCAAGCAGAGTCACACGAAATCTTCCCTCTTTGCCTTTAATTACATCTGAAAATGACTTGTAAACTTTATTATGGCACGTCCCTCATTGGTTAAGTGCTTGTGTTGTCAAGCGTCAGGATGTAGGTCTATATTATTTTTTACAAATATTTTGTGCCACAACAAATGACAAAGATTGGTTATGACTTTTACTACTCTTTGAATGCTTGATTACAATCTTGCAAAAGTAAAAAATGTCTATATATCATATGAATATATGTAAGTTTCATTTTCTATAGTAACTTGGACAATAAAATCCTACTTTCTTGATTGTTTCGATTGTTAAGGTTTGGATACAACACACATAGACACCATTTCTTTCATAAATTTTTGTAATAATACATATAAAAAAATCTCCTAAATTGAGTCTTTTAAGTTTTTTAAAAAAAATTCATCCCAAAAAATACGCCTAGGTTAGGTTCATATTTCATAAGAAACAAACAATAAATAATTGAATTTGCATCTAAAGATTGAACCTTTCTTCCTCTCCCCCACCCCCAAATTTTTTTTCTTAGAAGTATTTGCTACCACAAATCAAAGAATTTGTTTTATAATTTACTTAAAAATAAGCACAATACTAAGAAACAATAAAAAAAAACTAAACATAAAAATAATAAAAAAGTAAAATAAAAACTATACGTTAATGTTAAGCATTCAAAAAGTTGATCATTTAACGAATGTTATACGTTTCAAGTTTCCACATTTCAGGAGTGTTATCTAAAGCCCAAGTGGGGTTATTGACTCAATCAAATTTTAAAAAAAATAATAAATAAATAAAATGCCTTTTAAATCATTGAATCTGAAACTGCTACGATTAGACTATTGCCAAAGCAACATTGACTTTTACCAAACAAATGTGACTGAGACAAAGTATCAATTCTTTACATATTCATGATAAAAGCCAATTTTGCTTTGGTAATAGACCAATCTAACTGATGTCTAATCTTACATCTGACGTCAACCAGCTTTAAAATTGTTTTTGTGTTTAGTATCTAATACTCTGTATTATTTGTTAACGACGCTCTTTAATTTTGTTTGTATACAAGAAATAGTTTTTGGGGAGGGGGGATAAAATACCATTAAGTACCTCATTTTTGTTCCCAACCAATGCTTTTGCCAAGGCATTGACTTTCAACTAGTTTTTGTGCAGCAAATGCAAGCCATGACTTAATCTCTTCATCCAACTTTGTCTCATTCACTATATCAACAGCTGTATGAAGAAGAGAGCAGGAGGTAGAGGACCACAAGCTTGTCTGTGGAAATAAAATCATTCTTCAACACAACCACAAGTTTCCAACTATGATTGCAAAGACTTTCAAAAAAAAAAACAATTATTTTTCACTACGCACAATCCATGTTTGAAATAGCGAGAAGTAGAACTATTCAATCTTTAGCAAGTGGGAGCAAAAAAACAGATGGAAACAAGCTAGTTGACTACAATTTATGAACAGAAATATGGGAGCCTTAGAAAATGCTTAGGTCCTTAGTCATCAAATTGGAAAAGGAATATATATATATATAACTTGTTTTGATGGAATAGTGATCAACCTCTAGGATATTTCATTGTACCATTCTACAGCAAACAAGAAAACATTCTTTGGACCGACTTTCTCCCACAAGTTTTAGGTTTTATCACCCTAACCAACAAAGAAGTAAGGGTCTTTGTTCTTAATAGAACACGAATTAAGGTTGGATGAAAATGACTTGGACTCAAAATGGAGGAGTAGAGGCATAGGAGAGGTGAATCACTGGAAATTGAATGGCACATACTTCTGGCAAGAGGCTGATAACGGGCAATCACTATTCTGAATGCTTGAAAGAAGCACATTTTTTTTTTCTTCTAAATTATCACGTCACAATAATACAATTAAAAGTCTCAGTTAGTATTTTATGTAAAAAATGAATATGCATTAAAGTATAACTACCTTTTCCCACAATGCCTATCAAGAGACTGCAGGGTATTAAGGGAGGCAGCGAGATCATTAGCCCAAATGTTCCTACCATCTACCACTCCAGCAAAGAGATACTTGTCTGAAGGGAATCCACCCATTAATAAATCAATGGTCTTTGATCCTCGAACCAAATCAAACCCAAAACCAGTAATACCCTTTAAAGATGTGATTGTTTTGTAAGCCTCTATAGGAAGATCGGCAAAGTAACTCTCGATAAGAACATTCAAACCAAAAAGTGATGACTCCAGCTCTGAGTAAGCGTGAGTGAACGCTTGCAATTTGTCAGAATCAAGATCCATAACAAGGGTGGGCTCATCAAACTGAATCCAGCTAGCACCAGCTTGTTTCAATTCAGTCACAACTTCCCTACAGTGTATGTTCAATTACAGCATAAGTGATGTGCAAAAATACAAGAACTGAACAATACTAGACAATACTCGTCCATTTACTTACTTGTAGACAGGTAGAATCTTGTTGATTAAACAGAGAAGAGAAAATGATTTCTCAACACCCTTCGCTGGTTTTGATAATAATAAGTAGGAAACAGGGCCTATAAGGACCGGGACCGTGTCAACTCCATGCTGCATAAGAGAAAAGGTAAAAAAATATAACTGTAAACATTTTCAATCTTTTAAATGATAAATAACACCAAGATTCTTATAATCAGTTATGCTAAATGATTCTGGTTTGTTTCAATTTCATAAAATACTAAAAATAACAATGGGAATCAGAGAGAGACCCAAACGCCAATAGTAGATTCCCTCAATTGGGAAGAAAAAAGCTACAAATTAACAGTAAGGATGTCAAGCTAGGAAGCAGTTAAGAGTATAGAGTTGGTGAGTGAAGAACCATTCCATAGTTAATGGGAAATCGAGCAAGCACAAGAACGACACCTCAAATACACATACAAAATAAAGTCATCGTACTCTAAAAAAGGATTTTGTTTAATAGGATTTAAACATAAGATTTCTGAAAATGTGGAACTGGAACAGACAAACACGATGATTTGAGTAGATTTCACTGCCAAATGATGATTTGTTTCTTGCATATGCAAACATGGGTCATGTACATCTAGCAATGAAGCACAGACACTGGTCAGAGACCGACATTGACATATTCGTATTAGATACAGTCAAACATTATACTCCACAGATGCTTCTTGATACCTATTCCGATTCTCTCGGATACTTCAACTTTATTATTTTCAATCTTTTTAATTTTGGATACTTAGAGATACTATAGGGATACTCTTCCTGATACACAAGGAGACTCATATGCTATGTTATGGCTTGTCCAGTGATAATACTACCTTGCTTCATCTTGTTTTCCATTTACAAATCTGCTTTGTTTCTCCATGACTTGTATATAACAATGGTCTTTTTGATGTAATCTTCGATCCTACCTTGGCTATATAATTGGAATATCCAATGCTGGTTAATATTGTGTCGTAGGACTAAGGGAAAATGATGATATTTGATGCAATGTTAAGTTCCTACCTTTTGATCACCTTATAATAGGTGTTGGTATTAAATTTTAGAAGATTATGCCTTAAATTGCTATATGTTAAAAAAAATTAAAAATAAAAATAAGGGTTTTTATTTTGAGAACATTTGAGTACACCCTCAATTATCTTTGACATGAAATAAGGCAACTAAATGAACAAAGTAAGAAAAGCCAATGACCAGCGAAATCATACAGCTTTAGCCTCCTTGTATTCATGCACAGCTTTATGAGAAGCATAAGAGAACTTAACATCCTGGTCCCAATTCAGGAACAATGAAATGGCTGCATAAAGAATACATATCATCAACCAATGGACCAACACAGAAATAGCATTAAGAAATCAAAAGTTCATTAGGATGTGCAAATTGTAAGATAGAATCCATAACTTACTAGTTAGTATCAAACCACTTTGTCATTTCCATAGCAGGTACAGAGGCATTACCTCTTAGCCATGGAAAAGTAGACATCAAACCCAATCTCACCTCCATTCCAACTGTATCTAGGAGGAATAGCACCAAGCATAGCAGTAGTGTCCAACACTTGATCATAGTATGAGAATGTGTTGCTTGGAATATACTTGATCCCAGCATCAGCCATCTGCTTCCAGATAGATAACCTGAGATCAGCTGCTACCTTCTGCAAGTCCTCGGCACTGCTCTTCCCGTCCCAAAAAGATTCAAGTGCAAACTTGAGCTCCCTCTTGGGACCTATGCGAGGATACCCAACAATGTGAGACGCCATTGTTCTGCACCAGATATCACACAAAAAAATTGAATAAAAATAAAATATATAAATACAAGAGCAATCTTTACAATTCACTCAAGTTACCCCTAATCATCCATAACCCATTATGTACGAAGCTCAATTCATGCAGCACGAATAGAAATAATGTATATATCTTATTTCTGTTGCAGACAGCTTTTGCCCAGACCTTTCGTTCGTTTTCAAAATAGGAGATGAACTGGAAGGTTCTTTCTTGAATGTGGAATCGTTTTAGTTCGTACCCAGGTGAAAGGTTGCCCGTACCTTATTTTACCCAAAATACATTTTAGACACTAACCTGACTAATTTGAGATTGGTATAGGACTATAGGTTGTAAACCAGTACTACAATAATTTGAAACCAATGTATCCAGTACATGGCGATTTAAACATAGGTATGCATTATTATTTTCATCTAAAAATCCAGAAATGATACAATAGAAAAAAAGAAACACAAACAGATATATTTAAAGAGAGTTTATGTAGAATAACAAAATCATATGTAGCCTATCACGTGCTACTGCCCAGAATTAGATACAAACATAAAAAAATACAATAAATAAGTAAATAAAACAGAAGGAAATATGATTATACATTGTAAATTGGACTCACTGAATTAGTGTATTTCACAAACTCCAAAATGTTTTTAACATGTGAAATATAAGAACAGAAAATTAAATATCCTAATACCAAATTTTAAGGATCAACATCTTTGAGTCTTGTTACAACATCCTGCAATAAAATCCTCTTTTGGGTCCTATGCAATCATCCATGAAATGATAAATAGAACTCTGTGCAATCATCCATGAAATGATAAATAGAACTGCCATTCTACAAATTCTTCAATAATTATAAAATTTAATCACTAAATATGCATCTACATATATGTATATACATAAACACACATAGCATATTATATTATCCTGGTGATGGAAGAGAAGCAAACCTGAAGCGGAAGTTTAAGCGGAAGGTGGTGGGAGGGTTTTTAGTGAGGGTAGAAGTTGGGAAGAGAGAGAAAGATGAGCGGAAGGAGATAAGAGTGGCATGAGGGGAGAAGGGTGCAAGTGAAGGAAGCGCAACCGAAATTTGTCTCATGTATTCTACTGCTACTATCCGGCTTCTCTTTCGTTCATCTTCCCTCTACATACGTGTTGTATTATTTTAAAAGCTTCAATTTAAATTAGTACCACAATTTTGATGATTAATATTTTAACTTTTGTAATGAGATGGTCAAAATTTTAATTTCTTAAACTTCGGCTTAATTAAGTATGTCACGTTATAAATTAATGTGAATTATTGAATAAGTCAATCAGTATTCATGTGTGATTAAAAAATATAATGTTAAATATTGTTTTTAAATTTGTTAAATATTGAATGGTAAAAAAATTAGGAAATTTATGATGTTTTTATAGTTAGATGTTTAATAAATGTTACAAATTATTTAAAATAACTTCTTGTTAATTACGCATATGTTTTAATTGGCCCAATTAGCGATTCATGAGAGTAATTTAAGAGTTTGGCACGTTCAATTCAACGTTAAGTAAAAAAATAAATAAAATAAAATTTGATTCACTTAATTGTAAAAATTAAAAAATTGTTCACCAAAATAAAATATCATTAATTCTATATAGTATTTTTATCAAGCCTATTTTAAACTAAATTTAAAAACCAATTTTAACAAGAGTTGTCTCTTTATATATAATGCAGTTCTGAGAGAGTCGATCGCGTCAGTCCGTAATTTTGTGTCACGCTTAAGTTGTTAGTTTGGGATTTTTTAAGACTTACAAAATACTAAAATATTTTTATTTTTATTTTTATTTTTAAAGTATTTGTAGTCCACCAAAAATATATTTCAAAGGGGTTTTACATAATCTTAAAATAATCGTAATACAAATATTTCACTTGTGTTTATTTGAAGTTCTCAAAAAAGACTTGTTTATTTGAAAGACACAGTAGGCTCATTGAACATTATCGAGCTTTGATTTGAAACCCTTCACCGTCAATTTCATCGCAACAATGGCGGTGGATACGAGTTTGGACCATTGGTTCGACAGCTTGAAGAAGTTAGAAGAAGAAGATCTACTACTACTTCCTTCAAGACCTTGGGAATCGATCCCTTCTGAAAGCGGACATTTCCTCTAAACACACTTCAACCTCTGAGTCTTCTCTCTCTACTCCCCTCTATCACACTTCCACTGTCTCCGTAAGTTCTCTCTCTCTACATGTCGGTAAGCATAATTTTAAATGTGGTAAATTGATCGTGAATTGAACATTTTTTTGGAGCCAATTCGTATTTTTCTCCGTTTGTCTAATTGCAATTATGTACATGGGTGTGTAAGAGAAAGTAAAATTTCAGTGATAAGTGTATATATGTATGGTACCATTGCTTGATAGAACATTTTTTGTAGCCTATTTATGTTATCCAAGCAATAAAATGAACCTGCAATTTCTCCTAGTGTGGTTGCAACTCTGTTTATTCCTCTCCATTTGGAATTGGGAGCTAGGTAAAGACAAGGAAAATGGAAAAGGAAAACAATTTTTTTTGAGATCCACACTTTGAAGTGATATCAGTACCAAGTACAAATGAATTTCATAATCAATTGCATTAATTATAATATCAGTAAACCTCACACTGGGTGAGTACAAACTTCACAATAAGTCAATAACAATAAGGATGAAGAAAGTCCCACATTAAATGTTAAAGCAAAGCAAAAACTGAATGAAGGATAAATTTAAACATCCTCCTGTACACACTTCAGAAAAATCTTAATACCTAGTATAATGCTAAACTTTTAGTGTCCAAGTGTCATATAAAAATTACTTTTAAGTTGAACGTTTTTGTAGCTTAGTATTAGTGTTAACTTATTAAGAATTTGACTTGAATTATGACTTTGCTGGAACTCCATCATCTCAGCAAAGTCTGTTTGCAATTTTCTGTCTCTTACATTTATGTTGTACTCCTCTTTCCCATAATGAAAGTCTCTCTTCCTTTATTTTGGCAAGAATGAGGAGTCACATTTAAAAACTAAAATAAAAAGTGATATGGATGTTCAAAACTTGTTCTTAAACGAACTATGAATCAACCTATACCTCGTTTAATATAATTTGTTTTTTTTAATTTGAAATCCAGACAACCTTTTTTTTTTACTAAAATACATGGTTTATTATAGTTGGGCACTCGTTTTGGGACGGTAGGAGTATCAAATATATGTTTATTTATATGTGCACATATGCATTACTTATAAATTCAACTCAATCCCAAACTATTTGACCAAAAATAGTTAGGTTAGGCTGAAAATGGGATTCCATATGAAAGATTAAAAGTAGTAAACGTAAGGAAAAAAAGAAAGAAAGATAAAACAGGACTAAAAAGAAAAGCAAAACAATAAATAAAAGAATGGTAAAAGATGGAAATTAATTAAATAATGCAGAACCATGTATAAAATACAGACATACAGACATATGCATTGCTTATAAATCAGTAATAAAAAAAATGCGTGTAAATTGATTTTTTTAAAAACTTAACCGTCAATATTTTGTTTAGAAATGTAACCCACTCATATGACACTTTAATCTTCTTGGTAAGGCAGATTATTTTTCTCCCTCCCTCTCTTCCTCTCTCCCGCTATACGTATATATAATTTATGATATACTAGTGCGTGTTTGTCAAACTGAATAAAGTTAGAAGCTTAGTTTTATAATAATCCGGAAATGTTGGCGAATTATGGATTTTCTTTTTCTTTTCTAAGTTCTGATAAAATTGTGGGAGTATTATTTAGTTGTTGTTTATGAAAATTTTATTTTTAATATTTTCTTTGCGGTTTACATTTTCTTCATGACATATTATACATACGGTTGCTTTTGTAAACGAAACTGCTAAACAAACTTGTAATACTCACTCATTAATGTGACAACAATACTATATTTTAACACTACAGTTTCGGAACCCGAGTATTATGTTATTCAGTTTGCAGCTTGGGTGCTTGTTCTCACACTCTAATAGTTTTTTTAGAATCTTCGGTATAAACCATAATTATATCTACTCTTGTTTATCATTCATGATTTCCTTTTTTCCCCCTAATGTTTTTCTGCAGGAGAGACTAGTTGGGTGAGGTTGGCGATGAATGCACTGCAAGGTGTAGAATCTGCACTTATAAAGTATAGAAAAGCTCTGTAAAGTGTTCTGTTCTGATCCAGCTGACAGGACATTTCATAGAATTCCAAGTCTTTGGAATCGGGTCTTCGAGTACTATTGCTCTAGGAAGGATACTCAAATCCATAGGCCGTTCAGGTTGTATAGTTTTTCTACTTGGCCGATTTGTTGATTATTTTGCAACTATACTTTTGACGGGATTTCAAGAGGAAATAAAGGTTCAGAGCCTGAGGAAAATCGAAATGATCATACAACTGAAGGGGGAGAACATCCCCTGCACAGTCTTGTTAATCAGGCATTCGCAGTTTCTGTGGGAAAGATCTTAGAAGGTTATATGTCCGCCCTTGATACACTATATGCATCTGTATGTCTGAGGCATTCGTCAAACACTAGTGATGTGTCTTCATGTGCATCTTCTGAAGTAGGCTTTCTCACGAGTGTTGCGCATTCTAAAGTTTCACTTTTGGAGATTTATCTGCACACTGAGGGATTGAGGACTCAGATTGATGCTATGGGAAACATCTGCAATGTACATGATATAGATCTTTGCCATTTAGTATCATCTCTTGAAAATTTGGGTGGTAAAACAAAATTCAGTGACTTCCCTATTGGTGGAAATTTACTCACTTATTTGTATACCCAGCTAAAGGTTTGCATTGTTTGAAGTGTTATTTCTTTGTTTTTACTAGAGATTTCAGTTTTTTGTACCCATTCCATACATTTTCACTTGCTAGATAATTCGATAGCCTTCTCAATATTTAAGGCCTTTCACATTAATCAATTTCTTATCCACTTTATTAACCTGCATTAGAAATGAGGTTCACTAAGTATTAAATTTCCTGATGTTGTAGAGAAGAACAGTAACCTAGTGAGGAAATGCATAGTCATTGCGACCCACATTAAAAGTGGACATAACTAAAGTATTAAACTTCCTGATGTTATAATAAAACGCCGACCAAGTGCGGATATGGATTAAGTTATAGTGTTGTGTCCGTGAAAGGCCATGCATTTGTGACTCTTAAGACAGTTATAACCTTGAAAGACAAAGTAGAATTATGGCAGAATATTCCAGAAAAAAACTTAATATGCTGTAGTTAGTCCAAGGCTCCAAGCTGCACGATTTTTACTATTGTTTTGCGTGACTGAGGGCTTCTTTGAACCTCCTGAGAAACTGAAACTTAATGTTTAATATTGGCGGAAACTGTGTTGAGTTATAGATGAGAATTGAGATATAATCATTAATCATATTAAGCTTTTTTTTTTTTTTTGCCTTTTCCTTTTTCGGTTGAATACATGCATGCTTCTTGTTATGTAATTTCTGGTGGTTCTCATCTGTGTTATTTTTTTTTTGGGGATAGGTTTCTGATCCAGTCCATTGTGCTCTCCTCAAATTTCTCTTTCTTCGGTCATTTGAACCTTACTCTGAATTTATTAGATCATGGATTTATAAAGCCAAAATTAGTGATCCTTATAATGAATTTATAGTGGACTATGTTGACAATCTGCTGCCTTATACGGTGGGTAGCAATGGAATTTCAGCTGACTTCATCTCAGCCACCATCAGGGTAATGTTGTCCACAATGATTACAAATCTTTTGATCAAGAGACAGTTAATGTACTTCTTGTATTCCTCAATTGCTGACTTTACCATCTAAAATTACTCACCTCCAGGAGCAAGACAAAGTTGCTGTTCCTTGTTTTCTGAAAGAATTCTTGGTTCCACTTTTCAGAGCTGGTCAGCAACTTCAAGTACTAATGAAGTTGCTTGAGTTGTCTGATAATGTTGGTGCTTGGGACCATATTTATGAGGATTTCTTTCCCTTTTGGAAGGGTTTGCCAATCAATTTTCTGGCCAATGCATCTCCACTGACTTTTAACAAAGAAGGTATCGAAGCTATGGTACTTGCAAGGAACAATTTTTACACACAGATGATGGAAAAACTTGAAAGTCTTTCAATGAAATTAAATTTCAGATATCAGCAGGTGAGTCTATAATATGCTTTGCTTCTCTGTCTATAATAGGTGCATGATTTTCTGTCAGTTCTTCATGTTAATTAACATAGGAAACTAATGTCGGCTAATCACCAACCATGTTGTCTGTAATCATGAAAGAGAATGCTGTTCTTTGCCTGCATGAGGTTTAAATTTTCGCTTGCCAAATTGCAAGTATTTTGCTATGCTTCAATTGATTTGTGTAACGTGGCATGCATGCTGGTTACCTCCTCATTGATGGATCAGTATGCTTTTGAGCTATTCATTCTGGTTAGACTTTTGAACTTTGTCAATGTTAACCCTTTTCAAGACTCATCTTCATGATTCTGTTGGCAGACTGTTTAAATAAATCAATTTCTTCTTTCCTTTTGGCTTGTGGCCGCCATGAGGGGGTTGGGAAATCAATTTCTTCTTTCCTTTTGGCTTGTGGTCCCCATGAGGGGGTTTGGAACCCTTGTCATCTAGTGTTTATGAAGGTTAGGGTGAGTTTTTTTGATCTGCTGTGAGGCATATAATGTTTTTTGGGGTTTCCAGGAGCTGATTGCTTTGCATAAGGTTTTAATGGGAGTTTAGGAGCATTTTTGTTCTCCCAATGCTCTGTGTATGTATACTTCCTGTGTACTGTTTGGGTCCCTTTTCTAGGTTTCTAGGGTGCTTTTGTTTGATATTAATATTACTTATCTTAAAAAGATTCTTTACCTAGTTTAGGATCATTTTTGTTCTCCTATGCTGTGTATTTTAGCTACCATTTCATCTCTTTCTTGAATTTTTTTTATTTTTGCAGGTTGTTCCTCATGTGACTGTACCTATTTTTGTTAATACCAGCGGAAGAAATCAAAACATTCCAATATCATTTGCAATGAATGAGGATAGGCTTATTTCTCCTTCAAAAGATATAAAAAATCAACACTCGTAAGCTCTCTCTCCTCCAACACCACATGGGTTGTGTTTACGTCGCTTTTTCTCCTTTTCCAAATTGTCTTTTCGTGCACATGCGTGCTTGCATGGAAGCATGAGGACACATTAAAAACATTAAAGTTAATTGAGTCTATCAAAATCAGAAAGTGGCCAAGAGTTCAGAATTTGTATGTTAAGTTATCTATGTAGTCTTCTTTCCAGTTATTGATATGATTAAAAAGGTATCGTTCTTCTTTCAGGGCTACAAGTGCTCTGGATTCTGAGGCTTCTAGCATGACAGATGAGGTTTCGTATGTAGAGGATCCTTTGGACTCTGATTGTTCATCTCTTGCTAGCTCTGAAGAGCAAAATCATCCTGATCAGTTGGTTGAGCCTCATGATAATGTGGCAAAACTTGAGGGAAAATATCTCTCTGCTTTAAGTTTTTCTTCGAGTATATCTATGTATAATTCATTGCATACACCTTCCAAAGTTGAGGCGCCCTGCGCTGTGGAAACTGAGCGGGAAACTTATGAAAAGAAGGATCCAACTAGCTACTTCCAGCATCATCGAAACAATGGACCAAAGTTTAATAGAAGTTCCTTGCACCTTGAGTTAGAAGAATTGAATTTGTCACATCTGTCTGAAACTCAAGATCCTGAAAATGAACATGATATGTGCTTGCCGCAAGGTGGCCTTCTAAAAAGTCCTATCTGTGTTGGTAGAGGGAATATAGATGACACATGGTCACATTTTTGTTGTAGTGGGTTGGAAGTGAGCAATAGAAAAATTAGTGTCCTGGACAATAACACATCAATTTCTGGAGATATGATGCTTTCTAGAATTGACTCAGAGGGGAGCACTGTCGACGATCAACATCTAAGTGGTCCTTATGCCTTATCAAATTCATTTAGTTCACAATCATGGAAGGTTAAGTACGATTCTAAATTTCTCAGTGCAAACCCAATATTGGCTAAACATTCTTTTCGCTGCACCTACATGCATGGAGAAAGGCGCTCTACAGAATATAGAGAACATTTATCTTCCTTTGACTTTACGTCTGTTAAAGACCCTTTCAGGGTATCTGTGGAGAACTTATCTACCAGGCCAAGACATCGATTTGGAACGAAACTTTCAGCATTAACTGATCCTGCTCTTGCTTCTGGCTTTGGTACGAGTGATTTCCATGATAAAAAAGGCCATAATGGTAATGCAGTCTCACTTAATAATACCAAATCATCCCATGTTTTTCCCCCTCTAGGGTCGACGGCTGATTCCCGAGAAAATGTTTTATTGAAAAATGTTTCCGGTGGGAGTGGTTGGCAGAGTCTGCTAGGTAGTTCTTATAACAGTGATGATACCGCTGCCAGAGATCATAAAACAAGCTTGAGAGGAAAACTTGAGATACCGCTGGATTTTGTTATTGAGAAATGCCTATTGGAGGAGATTCTTCTTCAGTATCCTTATTTTGGAGCAATATACAACTCAAAATTTACATTACTGCAGTTAGTGGAGCAGGTTTTACTTTCTTTAACTTACGCTGTGTCATATGATTGATAAATTGCGTCCCTGTTGATAGATGACCATGCAGCGTCTTGGATTTATAGTTGCATTGTTATGAAGTATGTGTATTTGAAAATTTAAGTATCTTTCTATCTGCCTTCAAGTGTTCATGTAACTTTTTTTTTAAAGTATCTATTTGTTTGGGCTTACAGTTGCCTTTTAACTCTAAGGGTCAATAGTAAAATTTGAACTTGAACAATATAAATGCATGCTCTGCAGATCAGTTTGAAACTGTCTCTATTTGAGTTCTTTTTAATCATATTCATGCTCGTACAACTTTTGGTACCTTGCCTATCTTTGATAAAGTGGGTCTGAGCTTGTAATTCTGGATTTATAATTTATAATAAAAGTGGAGCAGTTTAAGTTTCAGAACTTGAAGTTATTCTGGAATTTAAATCTAGAATTTATTTTTGTAAGATGTTGATTCTGCCATTCAACACAACCCAGACCCTTTGCTCAATTTTGGTCGCTCATATGGCCATTCCATTTTGGCTTCTTAACATTTATTATAAATATAATATGTTCAATTAACTTATATGTTTTACGATTAAACCCTTGAAATGTTTATGCTGCTTAAGTGTTATTGTGTACTTCCCAATGCTCCCAATTGATACACTGCAACTGAGTTGTTTACATTCCACTATTGTAGTTCCTGATACTAGAAGCTAAAGAGTTGCAACAGTCCCTCTTTTGTTGTCTGGAAGGCTGTCAGATGGGACTGATAGCTTGTCTTGCATTGTTAATACGTTTCCTTGGATCGTTGATAGAATAAGAGGCCTTTAATGTTGTGTTTCTCTCGTGGGAAGCAATGTTCAAATTTAATATATGAATTTCGGGTTATTATCTTGGAACCAAAATTGGTTTACTATTTATTCTTCACCGGATGAAATTGCAACTCTAAATATGCTGCTTTCATTCCAGTCTAACTCGGTACACTTATCTGCTTATCCTGCAACGTTCTGACGAAAATATTTCCCTCGCCCTTTTTCTTATTGAATACTGTATAAATTATACTTTCTTGAAACAGAATTATTTATCCTGCTCATTATCTTTCTATTTTATAGAGCAGTCATTTCAATTCTATATATGCCTCCTTAACTTTGCTAGATACAAGTATGTGAGCAAGTTGACAATCAAGGTTCTTGAAGAAGGATTCAATCTGCAAGAACATTTACTGGCATTGCGGAGATACCATTTCATGGAATTAGCTGACTGGGCAGATTTGTTTATCATGTCTCTTTGGCGTCATGTATGTTGATGTCCTAAAATTATCTTGAAGGTTTCTTGCTGCTTCTGTTATATGGTTTTAGATGATAAAATTTCCCTTCTGATTGCCTTTTCTTTCTTAATTCAAAACCAGAAATGGTATGCTACAGATGCAGATAGGAGAATATCAGAAATTCAGGGGTTTTTAGATTTGTCTATTCAAAGGTCTTCATGTGAGAGAGACAATTATAAAGATCGCATATACTTGTACATGAAGGAACAACACAAGATCTCTCTTTCTGCTTCTACCATTGGTACATACAGTTTTTTGATCTGAATTGAGTTTCTTTCTTTGTGCCATCCCCACCCCTTTCCTTTGGATTATTCATCTTCATTTAAATTTGTGTAAGGTTGGGCTTCTCATTCTAATTCACTTCAAGTTCTTCAATATTGGTATATGTAGCAGGAATCCATTCCTTCGATTATTTAGGTTTGGGTTACAGAGTAGATTGGCCAGTCAGTATCATTTTAACGCCCGGTGCATTAGAAATATATGCTGAGATATTCAGTTTTCTGATACAAGTCAAGCTTGCACTTTCTTCATTAGCTGAAGCATGGTGCTCATTGAAGGTATGGGCTTGTGGAAACTAGTCTACTTCTCATGCCAACGTGTATATTCAATATTGCATTTAAATATACAGTACATGAAAATAAGCGTATATTTGTATGCTGCATGCCTGAAGTTAAAATGTGCACATATATGCACATGTGCAAAAATACATGGTGATTAATGTTCAAAGCTTCATACTCCAAGAATTCTCTAGTATTTAATTATATATTGAACCAATTGAATCTTTCCAAAGCTTCTTACTTTGAATTCAATTTTTAGATTTTCTTGTATTAAACGAAAAAGCTACATGATGTGGTTTTCCTTTGTATCCGTACTTGATCATTATTTGATTAAATTAATAACGAATGTTTTTTTTTCCGTTTTGTTTTAGAACTCGCACCATTTTCATTAATTGGACTTTAGTACCGATGCTTATATGTCTCATGCGTTAAGATCCCCTTCTTGCATTTCTTGGGTGCTCAGCTTCTTAAACTAAGTTGAAAACACTTGAGTTGTTTTTTTTTTAAAGAAGAGTTTTAAACCTTGTATTAATTTCTAGTGACAGCAGAAGCAAAAGATCAGTTAAATTTTTATATACAGATATCCAATTTTGGAGGTTTTTTTACATAAATTTAGTCATGCTAAAATTACTTTAACTGATTAAAGTTAATGGAAATATAGGAAACTTCTGAGTCATTTTTGAAGGTACTTAATGCGCTTTGAATGTTGGTCTGCAGGAGCTTATGCATTTAATCAATCAGAACCGTGGTGGTTCTGAATTACATGAATTGGAAGTTTACCATTTTAGTATCTTTATGAAACTGAGGTACGCTATGAATTGGAAGTTTACCATTTTAGTATCTTTATGAAACTGAGGTACGCTATGTTTTCTCAAGTTACCAATTTAAAATTTTAACATAGTTAAGAGTGACAATATTATCTGCTTCAGTGTGAATCTTGCAGCTTCTACTTCCACTGAAATGTCATTTCTCATCACCAAATTATACTCCTTCCATTTAAAATTTACAGATTTTAAGGATATATATTTCAGTTCTTCCATATTTACCCCTAATTGAGTGTTTAGTGTAGTAGTCAAGGCATGATAAATAATTTTCGTTATATCTTTTTTTTTATATTTTTTTTTATAAATCATTTTTGTTACATCTTGTCTGCCTCAATCATGATATCTAAAAGTTTGAACCCTTTCAAAAATGAAACTTACCAATTGTCGTTGGAAATGTTCAGCTGACAATTATACTTACAAACAATCTTTGGCCTGTATTTTGTTTCAGGCAGCAAGTTAATCATTTTGTAACCACATTGCAGCAATATGTTCAGTCACAGCTATCCCATGTGTCTTGGTGCAAATTCGTACACTCTCTTAAGCATGAGGTTTGTGGCAACATGTATATTGCTTTCTTTTAGTTTTAATTATTCAAGTTGCAAGTTTAATTTTTATTTTTCTGTATAATAGGCTTATAATAGCATTTCTGTTTCTATAATCTTTGCTTATACTTTCTCTCTCTCTCTTCTATTATTGTTTTCTAATTTTATCTAGATATTTTTGTTAATTTATAGAAGGACGTAGAAAATTAAGCAATCTATGGAGAGAGAGGAAGAAAATGAGGCTGATAGCCTTATGGCTGTTCCACATGTTCTAGGAATTTCAACAAATAGAGAAGGGTTGTTCTCCAAAGATGTAGCATCAAAGTAGGCAATTATCTGTTGTGCTTTTTGCTAGTTCAGAAGGATATTGTGAATACCTTTCACATGCCCCCCCCCTTTTTTTTGGGTGGGGGGAGGTGGGGGTGGGGGTGGGGGTGGGGAAATGAATCTCTCTCTGGATATATCCTATAGAAGAGACTTGATATGATTGAGAGAAGTCTTTTCACGGCGGGAACCCCTTGGCTTGTAGTAGTCAAACCAACAAATCCGGGGCAGTCCTAAGGCAAAGCACTTTGCATGTCTTTCTTTACGCTTGTGAGTAAACGTGACACTAGTCCCGAGGATTGGCATCTGCCTAGGGACTAAGTACCCTACAGGAGGGAAGCTTTTGTGGCAAGATGTCTTGGTATCTTGAAGATGTTGATGCAGGAACATCTTTGGGAGCAAATACTGTGCTAAACTGCTAATGCCTTGGTATCTTGAAGAAGTTAGTTTATAGTAATTATAATTGTTTGTACTGAAATCTATAATTTTGTGTTGATTTTAAATTTTAGGATTTCACAAATTGACCCAAAAAAAAGTCAAATTGTATCTCTAATTTTGGAATGGAAGGAGTATATGATTTAGATTCTAATCACCTGAAGGTTGAATAGCATTGCTAGCATAAAACATCATTTTAAACTATTTCTTGGTTATTTCTCAGTCTGCTCTAGGGCTAGTCCATCCACAATGCTAAAGAAACTACACTGAGTCATTGTTTCTAGTCATTAATTTAGGTTTATCAATCTTGTTCGCGTTGACCTGTTAACCTCACTAAACCCAATGCATCAGAATATTAATAAGCCATGTGGGCCATATGGTTGTGATGATTTCTATTATAATTATTCGCGTCCATTTCAAGTTGAATTGCCATGTAGCACTTATGATGTCTGAGTTGTTCATGCTCTGATTGTTGTGTTCTTGTCTGTCATTTTGTCTTAGTTCCTGTTTTATCTTTGGTTATGTAGGTCAAAGATATGGTGGATCTTGAGTTTGCGCATATGTCCTATCTAACTGATTCACTGCACATGTAAGTTCACGTCTTTTCTTTGTTAATTCTTGTGCTTGTGTTTTCTCTTTTTTTTTCCTCTCTTGCACACACATCCATCTTTCTGATATCATTGCAGCACTTGACTACTTGTAACAATAGGTAGATACCAGTGTATAGGTTAAACTACCTTCTATGGAGTATGGAGCAAAACTAGGATGTAAAGAAGGCCAACAACATAGTAAATATGAGAAGTACTTCTACTTCGACATATACAATTCAAATAAAAATGAATATCCTTTTGATGAATCTAAGAATATTCTAAATAAGATTAAACTGAATGTCCATGCTAACATTAGAAAATAGGTAGATTATTGATTATTTCATTACTTAGAGCAACATTATTTCTATAAATCGTTCCAAGATATTATTAGACCTTTAATATAAGTACTAGATATCCTTGAATTATTAGATCTTTAAGGTACTGGGGCATACTCAAGTATGCTACACTTAGTTTCTCTAACTGAGAAGTACTAGATATCCTGGAAGAACATTATGAGAAGGAAATAATGTAGGACTAACTGAGAAGTTCTGTGCACAAGACCTGTTTTCTTTTCCATTTTTTTATTGTTTGTTGGACTTCTTATCCACCTCGACTATCTTTCTCATCTTTCTAATACAATTTTTCTACAATCTATAAAATGAGAAATGGGATTATATTTGGACTTCTAAAACCAATTCTCTATTATATCAATTGTTGATTTCAAAATTATAGTGTTCAACTACAATTTTAAATAAAGAATGAGATAGGTTCAATAACTATATCTACATCGATCAATATCTATGCAAATCTTGTGCTGAGACTTTCTGACATTTATAAACTTTGCAGTATCAATACTTTCTGTAAAAATAACTGAAAATTATTTCATCCCTATTCCTCATGAGCAACAAAGGGTGATCGAAGCGAAGGAAATTAAGTTATCAAAAAGAAAAGTGGGAAATCTACTAATGTTCTATTTCAGCATTGAAAAGTTTATGCAAAGGTCTTGCTTAGAGGCATTATTTGTAGCAATACCACGTGATAAGGAGACATATATTTGAATTTGAATAATAAAAAAGAGAATAGTTGAGCAGAAATAAATTCTTGGTATATGGTCGACCAGAAAGTATGTTGTAGGAAGTTGGACGATCAGTAATCCAAAAGTTATCCTTTATATAGTATAATTGAGATTTTTAATTCTATTTGTTTATTTATTGTCATTGCTGTAACGTACCTAATACGCTTTTCAACCTTCTTGTTGAAACTTGAATAAATTTTGTGTGGTCTTCCTAGCTCACCACCTTTATGTTAGTTTCCTTGTCTTTTAAGTACTGTTGATAGAAATAATGAAACATTGTACTCACATATTTGATCATCAGTTAATAATGCATATTGTCTCTGCAGATGTTTCTTGTCTAATGAAACACACGGTATAGCTGGCATCATCCAAAACATTTTGCAGTGTGCACTAGATTTCAGATCTTGTCTGATTGGAAGCACTTGGGAAACTGGACTAGATGAAGGAGATTCATCGAGTAAAGTTTCTAGGATCAACATCTCCCAGGTTATTTTCATATGTTACTATGTTCATTTTGTGACGCATCCAACACCGTTGATTTCTGTGGGCATTAAAATCATTAGACTCATTCTCTCCCCCCTCCCCCCCCCCCCCCCAAAAAAAATAAAATAAATAAAATAAATAAAAATATTAAATTACTTTATTGTTGACTCGGAATATGTCAATCTAGCCATAACATTGACATGGATAAACCCAATTTAATGTTGACCCGCATCTAGCCGTAACATTGACATGGATAAACCCAATTTATTGTTGACCCGATGCATGTTTTTTTGTAAGCATGTAGTGCCACCTCATTGGTGTACTTTGTTTATTAAGTTTAGAAATTAATCATTTTTGTTGTTGAAAATAATTTGTTTTTGGTTTTACCAATTCGGGAGCACTTTTGTTGGTCTTGAACAAATTGTCCTTGAGCATAGCTCAAAAACGAAAAAGTACAAAATGCTAAATTTGCGATCGACTAGGATCAATCGAGAGTCATTAGACTCACTTGTGTTGGAAATCGTTTCAGGCCTGAAGGGTGACTGGAGTTCTCTCCTTTCGATCAATCGAGAGTCATTAGACTCACTTGTGTTGGAAATCGTTTCAGGCCTGAAGGGTGACCGGAGTTCTCTCCTTTTATCTTTTTATTCTTCTTTTTTTCCTACCAAAGATGGCATAGTACTTGGCATCGTAATTCACAACCTCAATTTTATAAAGAAAAAACTTACTCAGGCATTCGATTAATTCATCATGTAAACTTATTTAATTGCCTTGGACAAAACTGACTCATTTGGTCTCTGTACTCATGGTTTAGCTTTAATTTAGTCCTTTTACATTCTCTTTTTTTCAAAAATCTCCCTACACTATATTTTAGAGTATTACTTTAGTCCTCAACGCTGCCATCTCATTAAAAATAATTTGACATGGCATTAAAAAAAGAAAAGAAATGATGAGATGTAATTCTTTTAATCCCATGTATACTAGATTAAGGACAATAATGTCTTTTACCTATATTTTAGTTTCAAAAAATAAAAAATCTAATTTACTATTTTTCCTAGTTAATTTGCAATATTTTAAAATTCTTATAATTGATACTAATATTTGGTTTATTTTAATTAGTGTAATAATCTATAATCAAAACTACTTAAAAATTATAACTAATTGTAAAAATGTTATTTTAAAAAATAAGATAAACTTGTGCAAGAATTTATAATTTAATTGTTGCTAATTTACTATGATCATAATTGTAAAAATGTTATTTTTAAAATTAAAATAAACTTATGCAAGAATTTAAAATTTATTTTTTTCAAATTAACTATGATCATCTTTATTGATTAAACTGAGAGGCCTTATTTTTAGGGATATTAATAGCCGTTTGAGAATAATGATATCGTACAAGATATTATTGTCCTTAGTTTCACATATTTGTAGTTAAAAAATTACACCTCAGCATATTTTCCCTTCTTTTTAGTGCAATGTCAGCTTTTCTAATGAGGTGACAGCGTTTGAGGACTAAAATAATACTCTAAAAAAATACTGCAAGGAGATTTCTGAGAAAAAAAAACCATGCAGGAACTAAAATGAAACCGAACCATGAGTACAGGGAGGGACCAAATGGGTCGTTTTGCCATTGCCTCCTTAAATAAGAAAGAAAAAGGTACGAGTTTTTAAGAAAAAGGAAGTTTTTTGATAATTTCATTTGTTCGGTAATCAGTTGCACATTCTTTGGCAAGAATACTTGAATCGATTAATTTGTTCAGACATCTTTTAGGTTATGTACATATCAAAAAAGCAACAATTTCTCAAATCGTTGCTTTTGATTTTCAGGTCCTTACTGTAAAGGGAATATTCGATAAAAATCTAAAGGAATTGTATCTATGTTATCTCAAGTCACCAAGGCACGGGGAGTTCAGTCTTTCACGTTTTTGGGATTATGTCAACTACAATGACTATTACACAGAAGTTATCGGTAAAGAAATGGGCCACCGTGCTTTCTCCATCTAAAGCGGTGCGACATGCTGATTCTGATGAGATGCTACATAAGATCTTCAAATGATTAAGAGGTATGCCGTATGGTGGGTCTACATAGAATAGCTGGTTGTTGAAATCATTAAGCCACAAGGGCTTTGCTGATCCATCTATCAACTCCCTCTCAGGCCTGAATTTTCACCATTTTTCATCAGCTTCAATTGATTGATTTTCTTTTTCCGTGGAGATGCTAGATTTCAACCCGATTTCAGAGTCGTGATTTAACCATATGAACCTTCACAAAGAAAGGTTGTAGATGTATGTATAATGCATTTTTTACAATTTGTTTTTCAAAGCCATATACACTAGTGGCCAGGGTTTATGAAGATGTAAGAGTTTGTTGCAATTGTTTGTTGTATAGGTTAAGGCAAAATGTAGCAACTGTGTTGTTGATTACTAGCGTGTTCAGTGTTGTACTTGAGCGCATAGCTATGGGCTGTATAGATGTATAAATAATTATTTATTTTACATAATTTCTTTTTTGTGAGGGTTTCTGGTGTTTGTTCTCTCTTCTTAGTTATGTAAATGTCGATATAACCTTGGTTGACATTGAGCTTCTTCATACAGTCTTTCCTTGATCCCATTTTAACCTTTTGCTAATCATTTAAGTTCACATTATTGTATTTCATATTTCATGGAATTAATAATCTATCCTATAGCACTACATTTGAGGTATTCTCTATAGTCTTCACCACAGGGTAAATGTGTGAAATTATATATGCACTTTCAATTCAAAAAATTGTATTTTACGAGTGTTTGGTGATACAATAAAAGTACTATAAAGGGGAATATTGTTTTTACGTGCTTTTGATATCTTTACATGGTTTTTTCTCACATGAAGGTGTAATTCACTTTATGCTTATGTGAGAGATGATCGATCATGTGGAAATATCAATTTTATATTTCTTCCGTCCCAAATTAATTGCATTTCTAAGACTTTTTAAAGTCAAATTGACTATTTTTAAAACTAATATTTTTACTATTTTTGCTAACATATAGGTGAAGATATTATAATCAAAAGAAAGTATATACAATTTATTACTAATTTCAATTTTTATAATTTTAGAAATATATTTATATATGCTTAATTATTAATTTTAAAAATAGTCAATTTGACTTAAAAAAGTCCTAAAAAAGTAATTAATTTGGGACGGAGGGAGTATTATAAATAATTGAGACATATAAATTTTATACTATAAATAGTTGAGACGGAGTATAAAATTGTTTTGAGAAAAGCTAAAAAGTGTTTAATTATTTACCAAATGCTATTCGACTTTTTCAAAAAATACATTATTCAATAATTCTATTTAAAAATGTTTATTTTCATCCGGTTTGATTTCATCCCATCGTTATTCTAAATTTTACTGAAGTTATGTTCGGATTTATGCGAGAGAAATGAAAGGAATATAAAAATGAATTGTTAATTATACTTCGTATTTATAATTTTTATAAGCATATAATAAAAGAAATTTCTTAACGTGTGCCATTAGGGCACATGCTAAGCACACGGTTCAAGAGAATATTTTCTTGAACTGTGTACATATTTCTTTGAACTTGGTGCAAATGTAAAAATCAAGAGAATATGCACATAGTTTAAGAGAATATTCTCTTGAATCGTGTGCTTAGCATGTGCCCTTAGGACACATGGTAAGAGGACCCATAATAAAATAATAGGATTAGGTTCATAAGGAGGTTTGCATGGTATGAAAGGGGTCTAGCAATATATCAATTTAACATACTTTTTGAATTAGTGAAAATTATATATACATACATAATTGTATAATATTACTAAAAGGAAATATTTGACTTCTAATATTTTCAAAACTTTATTATATAACTAGCCTTTTAATTGCGAATCAGTCGCGTAAACAAGCTTAGCTCAAAATGTAATATAATGGGGTTAATTTAGCAAAAAGATAATAATATGAGTTTCAAATTTTTTGTTTTAAATAATATATCATCATTATTTTAATTAATTGAATTTTATTTGTTCGACTATATCATAAATTTTAATGATAAATAATTGTTTGAATTTTGAATAAAAGTAAACCGAATCCAACCCATTTGCCACCCGTTACTCCAAAGTCCACATACGACAATTACACTCAACTTCCTTTGTCGGAAGCTCATCGAGACACTAAAAAGCTGACACATACTGATATAGAGAGACGGACAGACAGACAGACAGACAGACAGACAGACAGAACAGAGAAGTAAAAAAATAGTAGTAGTAGTAGTAAAAGAGTAAATCTTGTTCAAAATTTAGCCTTTCCCTTTCATTATAAACCAACCCATAAGATTCTACATACATCTAATCTAATACATTCCCCCCTACTCTCTCTCCCCCACCCCCCACTGTCTGCCACAACTCGAAACCGTACCCAGTAAGTTGATTCACTGTGGTTCTTGCATTTTGATTGAACCATTTCAAAAACTCTTTTTTCTTTCTCATCTTTACTCTCTTATCTGATCTGTTCTTGCATTTTGATTGAACCATTTCAAAACTCTTTTTTCTTTCTCATCTTTACTCTCTTATCTTGTTTAAATTTGGTGTGGGTTTTTTTTCTAACTTTTCAGTTCTAGCTGATTTGAATGATTTTTTTTTAAAAAGAAGTTCTTCTTCTTGTTCTTTGGGATTGATTATAAAGTAACTGATTCAGTTGGTAATTTAATTATTTTTATTGTGCTAAAAATTTCAGATTTTAAGCAATACTTGTGACCAAAATGGGGAGGCTTGTAATACCGATGATGGGGTTCTTGTTCTTGTGGTGCTGGGCAGCAGTTTCAGAAGCAGAGTACATGAAATACAAGGACCCAAAACAGCCATTGGGTGCAAGAATCAAAGATTTGATGAGCCGAATGACACTTGAAGAAAAGATTGGCCAGATGACTCAGATTGAGCGCAAAATTGCATCGGCTGATGTGATGAACAAGTACTTTATTGGTATATAGCCTCTTTCATTTTTAACATTTTTCATTGAAATTATTTTTATTTTTTACTTTGTTTATATACATAAATCCAAATGCATCTACTCACATCCATGGTCCATATATGATACACCCCCTTTGTCTTTTAGTCGACATGGCTAACTTGAGAAAGTTTAAAAGACTCAAATACACCTGGATGTATATATATAAATATATAACTTATGGTTGTACCTTTGAAGTATGAATGTATGATACACACTACTATTTTACCTTCTTTTTTTTCAATTTTTTCCTTAAATGCTAAGGTTATTGTTGTTTGTATCTGCTAATGTTGTTTTTGTCACGTTGCAAACATGGTATGCATCTCTGAGTATTTGAACACGGCCACAATTAACAGCATATTCTTTCATTGGTGAACCTTCATTGTCAGCATTTTAAACTTTTTCAATTCACTGAACTTTAATTTTAACTATTTTAAAAAAGGAGCAAGCTTGTACCTACTTTCGCTTATAAAAATGGAGCAAGTGTTTTGCCTTCACCATTTCTTGCAAATCATTCTAATTTCGGAATTCGGATGAGGCTTAATGCTTTGAGAATGATAAACCCTTTCATGTTTTGTATTTACTTACATGGTCATAAACATTCTGCTGATATTTGAAAATTTTAAAGTGTGTGTAAGTTGGTTGGGTTTAAGGGAGAAAAAATTACTTAAGCAGGGAGTATATTGAGTGGTGGAGGGAGTGTACCAGCTCCAAAGGCATCTGCTGAAACTTGGGTTAATATGGTGAATGATTTTCAAAAGGGTGCTATTTCCACCCGTCTTGGAATTCCTATGATTTATGGCATCGATGCCATTCATGGCCACAACAACGTCTACAATGCAACAATCTTCCCTCACAATATTGGCCTTGGAGTTACCAGGCAAGTAACAGGAACTATGTTGTACATTCCTTTAGACTGAAAAGTTTTTAAACATAATATATAGATTAAAATCTTATATTCCTCAACCCTTCATTTACTATATAGGGAAATGGCCTAGGGAATGCAAATTTCCCTTTGAGTCTGGTGCATGCCATACTTTCACTGAAGGAATATGATGGTTTGAGATACTAACATCATTTAGGGGGCAAGCTGTTTTGTAATGAAACTAAGTTGACAACTAAATATTTGATGATTGCAGATTTCTAGTATGTTAAAACTCTTCACAATATAGAAACGAAAAAAGTTGGCTATTTGAGATTCTAAGATTCAATATGTTTAATGTGAAAATATAGGAAATATTAGGAGAGATATTGGTGTTGTGCAATTCTGTTTATGAACCTGTTCTGGATGAATATCATAATATAACACTGAGATTTGGAACCATGGATCTGTTTATTTTTTACCCAACATAGCCTACCTATGCAATGAAGACAGTGTGAAAAGATTTGATTAACATGTTTTATACTCTGTTGGAATTTTGGTTTTTGAATCTTAATCTGCTTTGTCCAAATATATTGTTTTATGGGTTCATAACATGCTTATATTTGAATTCATTTTAATCTTATCAGAGATCCTGAGCTTGTCAAGAGGATTGGGGCTGCAACTGCTCTTGAAGTTAGAGCAACAGGAATTCCTTACACATTTGCTCCTTGTATTGCGGTAACTTCAAAACGCATACCTCTACTTTTAGGAACTCTAATTTGTTCTCTGTCTAATAATTTAGTTCAACAGGTTTGCCGTGATCCGAGATGGGGTCGTTGTTATGAAAGTTATAGTGAAGATCATAAGATTGTTCAAGCAATGACTGAAATTATTCCCGGTTTACAGGGTGATATCCCTGCAAAATCTCGAAAGGGCATTCCCTTTGTTGCTGAACAGTATGTCTTGAAACCTCTGTTTCTCTTTATCCCTTTGATAAACAATCACCTAGTGGCAGTTTCATTCGAAAGAGAAAATTTTATGATGCATCATAATGATTTTTGATGTATCATCTAAGGCTAGACTCAGTGTATAGGGTTTCACATTAGAGTAATAGTAGTCCTACTTGCTGATATACATGGATAGAAATGGTAGGTGTAACCCACCACATTTACTCTCTCAGAATACCTACTTGCTTTCAGACTTGAATACAACGTTCTCATCAAAACTCTCCTACTCTAATCATTCATGAAAAACTCTTCCACTACCATATACATGTCCTTAAAGGTGATCACAAGGGCCTGAGATACGTGATCTTTGTGTTATGATAAAAGGTCAGTTCTTTCTCTATACCATTATTGGTCTTTGTTATGACGAGCTCAGCCTTCTTTCGAGATGTCTTCACACCAACTAGTCAATCTGATTGACGCGCTTCATATATTTTGCAACTGATAAAGGTGACTTACCTTGCCAGATTTATGTTGAGAAGTTGTTACTGTAATCCTGGGTAGTGTGATTACATACATGAACTTAAATAATATGCTTTGATAAAAGGTGGATAGAGAGACGTGCTGATATACAAAATTTTTGGTGCCCAGCACATTGTAGGCCTTCTGCTGGGCCAAGTATTATCAAGATATCGAACATTTATTAATGGCAAATCATAAATGCATGGTCCCATCAATCCCTTTGCCTTGTCTTTTAACGTGCTGGTGTAATACAATGTAATGGATACCATTTTTTGATTCAACATAGTGGTCCCATTATTTTTTTCAGTTGTACCCTCTATCTGTTGCAGCTTCTTCACATTTTTTTTGCCTTTGAAAATCCAAAAGGACGGAAAGAGCAGAAACTAGTTCTCTTCAACTTAAAATGTTTTCTACTTATGTTTAATAAGCTAATATTAAACTCAATTAATTAATTAAGTATAATAATTGATTTGTCCTATCAATTGCAATGATAATCATATGGATGATGGGTTAAGTAACATTCCTCAATTATGATACTGTTCCTCTAACAAATTGTTTAATGTGGTCAAGGACAAAAGTTGCAGCCTGTGCTAAACACTTCGTGGGAGATGGTGGCACGGTCAAGGGCATTGATGAGAACAACACTGTCATAGACTTCAATAACTTGGTCAGCATCCACATGCCTGCATACCTAGACTCCATTAGAAAGGGTGTGGCAACAATAATGGTGTCCTACTCAAGCTGGAATGGGAAGAAGATGCACGCTAACCGTGATCTCGTCACTGGCTTTCTCAAGGACAAGCTCAAGTTCAGGGTAATAAAATATGTTTAATTAGATAGAAGATTGCTTCATTCTCTTGAAACAAAGCAGCGGGAAAGTCTATAACATAATTGAGTTTCTGTGGATATTTTTCAGGGTTTTGTCATATCAGATTGGCAGGGTATTGACAAGATTACCTCCCCACCCCATGCAAACTATTCTTATTCAGTTCAAGCTGGAGTTCAGGCAGGAATAGACATGGTTAGTCCAAATGCGTTAGGATGCAAATTTGTCCATTTCAAATATCTCTCTCTCTGTCTTGTTTTTGGACCATTTCAAGTTTGTGCAGAAATAAGGCAGAAAATAAGTTTGTTTCAGATTAGCTAACTACTGTCTGTAATGTCAAAATGAAATCTGACTTAAGCTAGAGCTAATGTTGAGCTTCCTAAATTGTCCTTACTCTATCAGGTTTAGTTCATAACAAAAACTTGACTTCGGATCACTGGAATGTATGATCTATTGACCAAATGAATGAAAAGAAAAGATTTTGTGTGCAGAGAGAGAGAGAGAGAGTAAAGTAGAAGAATAACACAAGAAGCATGTACAACTCATAACTGCATTGACTTATTCTAATATAGTTGGTCTTGACGTTTTGCAGATCATGCTTCCGGAGAACTTTACAGAGTTCATTGATGATTTGATCTTCCAGGTGAAGAAAAACATTATCCCTATGAGCAGGATCGATGACGCTGTAAAGAGGATCTTGAGGGTTAAGTTTATAATGGGACTTTTTGAGAAGCCAATGGCTGATCTCAGCTTGGCCGGCCAACTAGGAAGCCAGGTCCGTCATTGCCACTTTGTTTAGTTTTAAAAAGTACTTTTCATCTAGTTCTTGTGATTTTAGAAGTGCGCTTCCCTTGATTAAATAGTTAAAATTAAAATTCCCTTGAACACAGGAGCATAGACAGCTGGCAAGGGAAGCTGTGAGAAAATCTCTTGTACTACTGAAAAACGGGAAAAATCCTGCTACGCCTTTGCTCCCCCTTTCAAAGAAAGCCCCAAAGATACTTGTTGCTGGAACTCATGGTCACAACTTGGGTTATCAATGCGGGGGATGGTCTATCGAGTGGCAGGGTGTGCCAGGCAATGACCTTACTACTGGTATGTTATTTGGAGAATTTGTTGTTATTCAAATGATTATGAAATTCCTTACATGTTGTGATCCTCAAACCTATAATTTGTATAGTGGTAACTGTTAAGTTCACATTGTTTATTAGCAGAATTTACATTAACCTGTAGAAAAAGCTGGAAAAACTTGCAGCATTCAACATCATTAGATCATCTTATTCATCTAAAATTTGCAGGTACCACAATATTAACTGCCGTGTCAAAAGCAGTTGATCCTTCAACCCAAGTTATCTACAGTTCAAACCCTGATGCAAGTTTCGTCAAGTCTAGCAAATTCTCTTACGCCATCGTTGTTGTGGGGGAACCACCTTATGCTGAATTCGATGGTGACAGCACAAACCTAACAATACCCGAACCTGGCCCGAGCACTATCAATACCGTGTGTGGAGCTGTCAAATGTGTCGTTGTACTCATTTCTGGTCGCCCTCTTGTGATTGAGCCTTATCTTTCAAAAATAGATGCGTTTGTGGCAGCTTGGCTTCCGGGAACTGAAGGACAAGGTGTTACTGATGTTCTTTTTGGTGATTACGGGTTTACTGGTAAGCTTGCAAGGACTTGGTTCCGGACAGTTGATCAGCTCCCTATGAATGTTGGTGATTCGCATTATGATCCTCTGTTCCCTTTCGGATTTGGTCTTACAACTAAATCCATCAAGAACTAAAAGTAGAATGTTAGTGTTGAAAATCTTGTGGTTGACTGGTTGTTTAAATGTTCTTTCTAATTACTGAATTGTAAAATTCAGTATTTTCCGTAAGTTGGAAGGAATGGTAAGTTTCAAGTGTAATGAAACTATCCAGAAAATCTGTGATGGCTGCTAAAATATATTAGTATGAGTTTGGAAGTTACACTAGTAATGTGGTCAATAAAATAAAAGCTTGAGCCGGGTGAAAGTGTTTTCTTCTGAATATTTTCTTATTTCCTTTTAATTTTTTTTGGGCTAATGACAAAATTGTCTCTCAAGTTTGGACGAAAATCAATTTGATACTTAAAGTTTGGAAATCTTTAATGAATACCTCTGAGTATTTTAAAACAACAAAAGTGTCCTTTTTAGCCGAATTGACCAATTTTTTGCCGAAAATTGCCACGTGTCAAGGAGAGAGGAGAGAGAAAATAAAAAAATATTTTTTCTTTTTTCTGATTTTTTTTTCTTCTTTATCAATTTTCTCTTTCCTCTTTTTCTGTCTTCTCTTCCTGATCTCTCTCTTCCCCTCTTCTTTCATTTACTTAATTAATGAGTTAAATGTTTTTTTGGTCACTGTACTTTATGTAACTTACAATTGGATAACTGAATATTTTTTTCTTATAGTCAACTAATTGTACTTTATTTTTTTATAAAACGTTAAAAAATCTGTCAAGTATGTTGATTTTAGACGGAAATGAACACCTAAGCTGCTGAGTTGTAAAAAAGAGCTGACGTGGTAATGATGATTCGACGTGGCCTTGACTGTGTATGATGTGGCCACTCTTGAGTGGAAATGAAAGAATTTTTTTATAAAATAAAATCAGAAAATTTAGCAAAACAAAATGAAAAAAAAATAAAAAAAAAATAATTTACTTATTTTTATGATTAATAGAAAATGAGTTTCTAGACAATTAATGACAAGTATAATTATTTAGGAAATTATAAAAATAAAATATGTTGAAATTAAAAATCAATTCTTATTGATTTTATATACATACATATTTATAAATTTGTTTTTACAATTCTTATTTATTTTATATATATACATACATATTTATAAATTTGTTTTGACATTATATATATGCATTCTTACTTGGCAAATTAATGAATTATTTGTAGTAAAAAAATTTTTTAATTAAATTTTAACATTTAAATTACCTAAATTAAAAGGAGAAATTATTGTTCATCTTCTTCTTCACATTCATGAATTCTTATTGTTCATCTTCTTCATACCACCCAATCAAAGGAAAGCACATATGAAAATCAAGTTAAGGTCAGAATCCATGAATTCACTACCACCCAACCACAACACCATTACTGTGGGAAACAATTATTTTCATCCTGTCAAAAAAAAAATCCAAAATCATAGTCCCATAATTATTTTTTAATTCCAAAATCAATCAAAGACCCCAAATAATACCAAAACCCACGGCACCATCCTGTCAAAAAAATCCAATAATTTAAAATAAAATATTAAAATATCAATTAATTAAGTAAATGGAGGAAGAGGGGAAGAGAGAAATCAAGAAGAGAAGAGAGAGAAAGAAAAGGAGGAGCAGGAGAGAGGAGAGAGAAAGAGAGAAGGCGGAGGGAGGAGAGAGGAAAGAGAAAAGGAGAGAGGAGAGAAAATTGATAAAGAAGAAAAAAAATCAGAAAAAAGAAAAAATAATTTTTTTTGGATTATTCTCTCTCTTCGACACGTGGCAATTTTCGGCGAAAAATTGGTCGGTCTAATCAAAAGGGACACTTTTGTTGTTTTAAAATATTTAGAGGTATTGATTGAAAATTCTCAAACTTTGAGTATCAAATTGATTTTCGTCCGAACTTGGGGGTTGGTTTTATCAGTAACCCATTTTTTTTATAGGCTGCTAGAATTTTATCTGTGTTCAATCTTCAGTAATGAACTACATAACCTGAACTCCTAATTTTTGCCATGGCCGATTCTTTCGCTACAACTTAATGGCAGCAATGGAGAAAATCTGGTATATTTACATGGCGTACTTCTGCGTAATAATTACTCCCTCATTCTCATAAAATATATTTAACTACATTTTTCATATAAAAAAATAAAAGTAGAAAAGATGGAGTATAGTCCAAGTTTTCTAGTTTATCTACAATAAACCCCGTATACTAAATATTTTTTTCATTTTTTTTAAAAAATAGTAGATTTTAGTACTTGAATATTTTTTGAGGATATATTAAATTTTATATAATATTTTGAATTTGAATTTAATATATCCTCAAAAAATAATATTGAATTTATATAATATAGTAGAGTAGATTTTATATAATATTTTTTGAGGATATATTGAATTTTATATAATATTAAATTTTATATAATATTTTATATAATATTTTGAATTTAATTTAATGTTTAGACATATTTTATAGGGACAAAGATACATATTTTGTATTTCAGTTATTTTTGTGGGATGGAAGGAGGAGTAAAACATAAAAAATGTCATTATTTAAAATTGAAATTGGTGAGATGAGAGTTAGTTACATTCCTATGACTTTCATTCGATGATGGTTTTATCAACACCACCATCACTCACCACCACCACCACCACACCCATCACCGCTAACTACCCCCGCCACCACCGCCAAACTGTGTTTTTTTCTTTTAAATGAGAGGTATTTAGGTTATTTAAATTTTTTATTCTAGATTTCATTCTTAAATTCATTAAACATGCATTTAAAATGCTAAAAAAAATCATTATACCCCTTCCTCTATTCTATTCATGTCTGATTTTATTTTCTCTCAACCCAAACCAACCGAATAATAGTGTGTTTGAATATTATAATTATTTATTTTGTTTTAGCTATAATTCTGGGATAATAATTTGGCATAATTATGTCATTGATTTTGATAGTTTCCTTTTCTAATGTTTTATTATGGCAGTTTACTTTTCTAGATTCTAAATTAAGATATTGACTTAAATATATTTGTAAATGCATGTCACATCTTTTTCAAATTATGGAATGAGAATATTTTGTCCGTTAAGTAGTAAATCTTCTGCCATTAATTATTTTATTCTCTCTCAAGAATCAAACTTATTATCAATCAATTCATAGAATTAACTGATCCTATCACACACTCTCATCTCTTTTGTGGGCAGAGCTTCTTTGTGGAAAACAAACGGAAAAGCAAAATTAAACAGGTTAATTCTCTCTTATGATCATATATAAATTATACAGTTCATGAAATTTTTTAAGCCATGCATATGTAAACAGTTTTGGTTCTTAGTTATAAGCTTAATTATTATATTTATAATTTTTCTAGAATTGTTATGTTTGTATAGCTATATATATACTATTATTTATACAAGAAGTGTTAGATAATTCCTTGTTGCATTCTTAATGTTTTACTAGTTTGTTTGAATATTGTATTTCCATATTTTTATTATGCCTTAATAATGTTATGTTGAGAGTAGTTCTGAAGGAAAAGTTCTTAGATTTATTTATTATTTTTTTTTTTGAAGTGGTTAAAAGAGATTAGTAGTATCTGGCCTGGCTCATTTATTGGAAAATGGATGTACTTTATTTGGTTTGATTTGATATATTGTGAAACAAAGGATATCCAAAGAATTAATATTAAAAAAACTTTAAGCTTTTTCAGTTTTAAACCACCAAGAAATGATTTTATGAACTCGGGTTAAATCGAATTTACTTTGTTTTATTCTTTTCTCCATCAATATAGAATTATAGATCACTTCAATTAAATAATAACCAAAAGTGATGAAACCATGCAAATCATAAATAAATATTCTTCTCTCCCTCACTTGAACAAGAATCTCACTCCATACCATACTTTCTTTTTTCAGAGCTTAACAAATTTCTCAAATAGCTAGCCATGACTAGAAAAATTTCAGTCCTTCCATTGGGTCTCCTGATCTTCTTGGTATGTTTATGTACAAAAGCAAGATTAGCATATGCACATTATAACTTCCCATACAAAGATCCAAAACAGCCGGTTGAGGCCCGGGTGAACGATCTGCTAAAAAGGATGACATTGCAAGAGAAAATAGGCCAAATGATGCAGCTTGAACGCGTTAATCTGACTGCAAAGATCATGCAAAAATATGGAATTGGCAGTGTACTGAGCAGGGGAGGAAGCCCCCCCCGGTTGAATGCTACTGCTAAGGATTGGGTTAAAATGGTGAATGAATTCCAAAAGGGTGCACTTGCTAGCCGGCTAGGGATTCCAATGATTTATGGAATTGATGCGGTGCATGGGAATAACAATGTTTATAAGGCTACCATTTTTCCCCATAATGTTGGCCTTGGAGTAACTAGGTAAATTTTTTTTTTTGGAAATTTTGCTAGTTCTTTATCTAAGTTTGATTATCACCTCTAGATATAATTAACTCCTATTTGATATATTTTATTTTTAAAATTTGTCGTTTAGGGACCCTGATCTTGTGAAAAGAATTGGTGCTGCAACTGCGCTTGAAGTTAGAGCTACAGGCATTCCATATGTTTTTGCTCCTTGCATTGCGGTATGAATTTAAATCCATAACAACTATATATATATGAAAGATTCATGGTATTAATCTACATTTAATTGTATAAAAGAAGTATATATAATTAGTGCATAACGCTGCCACAAATAGTAGGATATATATAATCATATTATCGGGAGCTAGAGTCAGATATAAGCAACCCTTATATATTTAATTGTATAATTTAATAAATTTGCCTATAATATTAGTTTGCATTTTTAGGTATGTCGAGATCCAAGATGGGGTCGGTGTTATGAAAGCTATAGCGAAGATCACACTATTGTGCAACGAATGACTGAACATGTGACTGGTTTACAAGGCGATATCCCTGCCGATAAACCAAAGGGTTATCCTTACCTTGGTGGAAAGTAAGTCTAGCAATGCCTACCAAAAGTATATCCTTTTTATCATAGAGTAAACTGGAGCTGCAGCAATTATGTATGTACATTTTTCTTTATTTCATTTAGAATATTTATGTCATTTTACCATAAATAACATAATTTTTCGATGACATGATATAAAGAATAAATCTATGGTACCTAGAGCACTCACAACACTGATATAAATATCATTACCGAAAAGAAAAAGATTGTGCATGTACACTATATGAACTTAACGTTTCTCAAACTCTATCTTGAGATTTCTCACGCGAAGATCTGTCTCCTTGTTGCTATTGAAGAACAAAGGTTTTGGCTTGTGCAAAACACTATGTGGGTGATGGTGGCACAGTAAATGGCATCAATGAAAACAATACAGTGATTAACTGGGAAGGATTGCTAAAAATTCACATGCCTGCCTACCCGGACTCCATTAGGAAAGGCGTGGCAACCGTCATGGTGTCGTATTCAAGCTGGAATGGGGTAAAGATACATGCTAATTATGATCTTGTCACAAAGTACCTCAAGGGCACCCTTGGATTCAAGGTACTTAACCTTAACAAATTAAAAATATATATATATATATATATATATATATGTAATATAACGTGTCATCGATCAAAACAAGATTCAACATTGTGCACCTGATACGATATATCAGACTAATAAGTCGATCAAAACTATAAATTAACACAAATGTACGTGTCAGTTTTATGAATTTATATATATATATATATATATATATGTGTGTGTCATTTTGACCTACATTAGTTATATACATGTAGTGGAACAAACAAAAACTAAATTGTGCTCTATTATGGTTATTTGCCATATTACAGGGTTTTGTCATTTCGGATTATCAAGCCCTCGACAAGCTAACCACGCCTATGCATGCAAACTACACATATTCCGTTGAAGCTTCAATTCGTGCTGGCCTTGACATGGTTAGTACTTTGCAGTAATATTTTATATATAATTTTCTTGTTAATGCAGAATTTAGATATTTCCGACAAGTACTACTCAAATTAATATATGTTTTTCTTAATTTTAGGTCATGGTTCCTTACAACTATACTGAATTCTCCGACATTTTGACTTCTCTAGTGAAGAAGAATGTTATTCCCATGAGTCGCATTGATGATGCTGTCAGGAGAATTTTAAGAGTCAAGTTCATCGCAGGCCTCTTTGAAAATCCCATGGCTGATCTTAGCTTTGCCAATCAACTAGGTAGCAAGGTTAGCTAATTAATTAATAACTAGAAACTAAAATGCAAATCAGACTATCCTGTTTGTTGTATTGTAACAATATCGTCCTTCAATTTCCATTACCATCAAAATCCACAATCCAGACAAATTTAATTTATTTGCCCAAATTAGACCCAAGTTTCTACATATAACATATAGAAACTTTTATTTATTATGAACAAGCTATGTTTGGCAACTCAATTCTAAATTTTGGGATTGAGAATCAAATTTTAACTAAATTTCAATTCTATAGAATTAAAAATGTGCTTTTAATTCTAATTTTAAAGTTTGGGGTTGAGTTGCCAATCATAACTAATCATGTATCTAGCTAGAGGGTAGACTTTAAAAATCACAAAAAACTGAAGGATGATATCGTCATTACAACGTTACAAATAGAGGATCAATTTTGTATTCTAGTCTAACTAGGATATTAAAATGCGAGAGATATATATATATATATATATATATATATATGCGCGCGCGCGCGCGCGCCCGCCATCTAATAATAATGGTTGTGAATCTTCCAATGATGTAAAATGGCTTGATAATGCATGCATGCATGCAATACTTGAATTGCGTTATATGTTCTTATAACAAATTAATTAAGCCTACGTACATTAAATTAATTATTATTATTTTCCTAACAAAATGAACAGGAAAATAGAGAGTTGGCAAGGGAAGCTGTGAGGAGATCTTTAGTTCTTTTAAAGAATGGAAAAACCCCATCTACCCCATTACTTCCTCTCCCTAAAAAGGCAAACAAAATTCTAGTAGCCGGAACACATGCCCATGATTTGGGCCTACAATGCGGCGGTTGGACCATAACCTGGCAGGGTCAGGCAGGCAACAACATGACCACCGGAACCACCATCCTAGACGCCATAAAATCCACCATCGACCCGACCACAAAACTTGTCCATCATCACAAGGTTCCCGACCCACACTTGATCAAGTCCAGCAAATTCGATTACGCCATTGTTGTAGTTGGTGAGCCTCCATTCGCCGAAACTAAAGGAGACAATTTGAACCTAACAATTCCTGCACCTGGAATTGACATAATGAAGAATGTTTGCGAGAATGTGAAATGTGTTGTTGTCCTAGTGGCGGGCAGGCCTCTTGTGGTGGAGCCACATGATCTTCAGTATATGGATGCTTTTGTGGCTGCTTGGCTACCGGGTAGCGAAGGGCAAGGCGTGGCTGATGTTTTATTTGGGGATTATGGTTTTACTGGGAAACTTGCTCGGACATGGTTCAAGAGAGTAGATCAGCTTCCTATGAATGTTGGCGATTTACACTATGATCCGCTGTTTCCATTCGGTTTTGGACTGGAAACCAAGGCTTTTGCTAGTAGCTAGTTAGACTATCTATTTTTGGTCCCCTCCGGCCCCTTAGTTCTGGCCCTATATATAGTTTCAATGGGGTTACATAAACTGCATGTCTATATTAATTGAAAACTACATATATAACATGCATTTCAGTCATAGCTTATATATATAGTGTGTGTGTGTGTGTGTGTGTGTGTATATATATATATATATATATGTATAAGAACTATATATAGTAGCTAGCAAAAAATTGCTCAGTTTTTCCGGCATGCATGGGTCTGTGTTGAGTATATGCGGGCCCTGCCCTGTTCAAAAAAAGAACATCAATTTGAGTCCCACTTACACGTCTCATAACATACATGTGTCCAAAAGCAGCAGGCAAGATCAGTCTCGAGAAAGTGCCCAACACTAAAAATAAGACGTGGCTGAGAGTCACCTCGAGCTCGGGGGACTGTGAGCTAGATGATTCTGAGCACAAAAAATTTATCAACCCTTTACAATTAAATATAAATAATAGTAAAAAAATAATAAATTATTTTATGTGTTATACAAAAATAATTTCATTTATAATATATACAAATATTAATAATATATTTTTATTTCATATTTACGATTAAATATATTGACTTGTTAATTTAATAATGGTAAGATTTAATGAATTATGATGACAATTAAATTTTAAAATTATTATATCCTTTTATATTATTATTAATACAAAGAATTTTTTTTTTGTAGAACATAACCATTGATAAATGAGACACATTTATTGTGAAATATAAGAAATAATAAAATTCACCAAATATAGATTTTAAATATAAAAATACTTCTTTCGTTTTAATTTATAAGATGATTTTTATTTTTATTTTTTTACTTTTGAAATTCAATTTTAGATATTCTCAGACTCAAAATTAATAAGATTTATTAAATAGTATGATTAATAAATCTTATAATTGTTAGTATATATTTTGTATATAGTTTATAACATTTATTATTGTCTTGATTAAAATTAAATGAATTTATGTCAAATTTGAGTTTAAAAATATTTCGAATTGACTTCAAAAAATAAAAAATATATAATCTTATATATTTTGGAATGGAGGGAGTACATAAAAATCACTACAAAATTATTTTTAAAATTTTTATTTTATGAAGTCATTAAATTATTATATTTTTTGAAAATGTCACTTTACTTAAATACCCCTATACTAGTAAAAAATTATAAAAATCAAGAGGGGCCACTTCCCCCCGCCCCGTAGTGATCCACCCCTGAGTATGAGGAATGTTCGATTAATAACGTTTGTACCAATAATTTTTAGTTTGTTTTGAGGTTCAAATATGGTATTTATAAATTAAATAAATTATTTATAGACAAAATATGATTTTTAAATGTGTTTAAACGTGTTAAACACCTCATAAATTGATAGTGAACAAACACCAAGTGAGTGAATTCTCAGGTATTTTGTATCATAGAAAGGATCTGTCAGCTACCTCATAGGGCTGTATTAAACATTTCATTTTGCACATGAGCATCGTAAAATTCTTCGTAAGTTCTACACATTTATAGAGCTAACCCCTGTCCAATGCCTAAATCATATAGTCAAGAGAAACTATGAATCAAAATAAAAGAGTTTGAAGAAAAAAGAATGCGTCAAGAGACTCTCCTCACCCAAGACCCAACATTTATTAACGGATAAAAGTTCTCACTATCTTATCTAGGTATTCACTTCTCTATACTAATGACATAAGGTTAAAAAGTCCTATTAAATGGATTGCTTAATGGTTAAATGTACTTTTGGTAACTATTCTGGATTACTAATACCAAGTTCTATACTAATTACTTAACTGAAAAATAGTAATTGTACCTATGAAACATTCCAAATATTTATGTGCTCTGAAAAAATAAATTTCTTGTTTCGTTAAAAATTATATATAGGCGGCCATTACAGAAAATGCCGAGGTTTATTGTGTGCCTATGTAGACTCAATATGAAATTTTAAAGAGTAAAATTTTTATTAGTAAGTAAATTTATGTAAGTTACATGAAAATGTTAATAATTAAGAAAAGTTAAGCTTCTACCTTATTTTTTTCCTTTTTTTTCTTTTTTCTTTGGATCAATTTGGGCCTCTAACTTGACCAGTTGACCTCACGATGATTTCTCAAAATTATAGTAAAAGGCTTAAAGAAAGTGAAAAAAGTACGACGTCGTACGATTCCTAACCCTGTTCTTGTTATGAGTATATGTTTACCACTCCTCCAAATTAACTGCCGCGCGATAGCTCTGCTTGTTCAAATTAGCTCATAAATCTCACTCAAACCAATCACCAGATTCATGATTCAGCTACGAAATCCCTTCTCCCTTCAATCTCCAACAAGGTATGCCGCTGATTCAATCTTTAGATATATCAGTTCACTTCACTCTCGATCACTCCATTCTGAAAACTCCACCTTAGATAAAGATGTCGAAACTGTATATCGAATCATCAGTTCTTCAAATGATATGCAACAATCACTTAAATCTTCCCAAATCTTCCTTTCAAATGATTTAATTGATAAAGTTCTGAAAAGGGTCAGATTTGGTCACGCAAACCCTTTACTTGCTTTGGAGTTTTACAATATCACTGCAAAGCGTAAAGGGTTTTACCATACTGCATTTTCATTTGATACAATGCTTTATATTTTAGGTAGGAATCGAAAGTTTGGCAAAATTTGGGATGTTTTGCTTGAAATGAAGAGAAAAGATCAATCTTTGATAACCCCACGAACGGTTATGGTAGTTTTAGGTCGAATTGCTAAGGTTTCTTCAGTTAGGCAGACCGTAGAATCTTTGAGGAAGTTTCGGAAGCTTGTTCCGGAATTTGGGACTGACTGTTATAATGCCCTGTTCAGGACTTTGTGCCAAGAAAAGAGTATGGCTGATGCAAGGAATGTGTATCATAGTGTTAAGCATGAGTTTCACCCAAATTTACAAACTTTTAATATATTGTTGTCAGGGTGGAAGTCGTATGAGGAAGCCGAGGGGTTTTTTGAGGAGATGAAGCAAATGGGTATTAAACCTGATGTTGTTTCGTATAATTGTTTGATTGATGTGTATTGTAAGGGTAGAGAAATTGAGAAGGCGTATAAGATAGTGGATAAAATGAGAGAGGAGGATATATTGCCAGATGTGATATCGTATACTAGTATAATTGGGGGATTGGGGTTGGTTGGGCAGCCGGATAAAGCTAGAGATGTTTTGAAGGAAATGAAAGAGTATGGATGTTATCCTGATGCTGCTGCGTACAACGCTGTAATTAGGAATTTTTGTATTGCAAAGAGGCTTGGTGATGCTTACAGCTTGATGGATGAAATGGTGGGAAAGGGTTTGCACCCGAATGCAACTACATACAATGTGTTTTTAAGGTCATTTTATTGGATGTATGATCTGAGAAGTTCGTGGAGTTTATATCAAAGGATGAGGGAAACTGGATGCTTGCCAAATACACAGTCTTGTATGTTTCTGATTAGGTTGATTAAGAGGGAGGAGAAGGTTGAGATGGCTCTTGAGCTGTGGAATGACATGGTGGAGAAGGGGTTTGGATCCTATATCTTGGTTTCCGATGTGTTATTTGATTTGCTTTGTAATATGGGGAAACTTGGGGATGCAGAGAGGTGTTTCTTGCAGATGGTAGAGAAGGGGCATAAGCCGAGCTACACTTCATTTAGGAGGATCAAAGTTCTCATGGAATTGACTAATAAGCATGAAGCCCTCCAGAATTTATCGGAAAAGATGGCTTCTTTTGGTTCATCCATCCAAGCTTCTGAAAATAAAGAGGGTCTGATAGAGGCATAAAGCTCAGACTCCCTTCAATGCAAAATCAGATGGTTGTAATTGATTGTTTTGGGAAGCTAGTATGACACCTTGCCCAAGGTGGCGGGAGTGATTTTCTCAAAATTTGATCACACTAGAAGGTTGGTATGGTACCCATCCTCTACCTGCTATTTGTTCAGATGTTCCACTTGGCTTGACAAGATTTGACTTTAAACATGTGAAAGTCCTGTTTGTATCATGAATATCTAAATCACAGGCATTCTCTTTATTTATAATCGAGTAGCTGAGTGAGTTGTCTAGCTTCCTTTGATAATTTTCTGGGCTAAATTCATGAGAGCAAAGCCGGAGAAGAGAGGATTGCAACTTCACAATGCTACAGTGATGCACTTTAGTCTAATCGGCACTCTTGAATTTCACTTTTGTTAGCTCAAAGAATCCCCTTAACATAGCCCCTCTAAGACAGCGGTTGGGAGTTCTCCATACAGTGATATTTAGCTTAATGTTTCCTGATATCTCAAAGACAGCTTTTCTGCTCAGTAATAGAAGCTGCTTTATTGTAGGCACAAAGAACTATTGTCATCAGCCAAACTGAGAGAACGAATAGATAGGGCAAGTGGAAGTTAAGATGTTTGATCTTTTAATACTCAGAAAACAACTTCAGTGCTATGCTGCAGGGATGCATTTGAAGGGTGTAGGAGATATGATTGTTATCTACTTGCGTAGAACTATTACCCTCCAGTGACATAATTGGTCAGTTGTATAGATTCAGATTCAGTTTTCTTCTGGTTTTAGCTATAATCTTTTTTGGCCTTTCAGGATTCAGTTTCTTGACTTTTGGGTCATCCATTTATTAATTTTTAAGGTTAAATTGGGTGTTCTTGAATTTTATGAAATTTTATTACCAGAAGAGCTGAGGATTATGTTGAAAATTTTCCTTTCCAGATTTTCAAATGAAATTGGAAATCAAGCTTGACAGGTTGTTTGTAATGATTTGAGGGGTATCACAGCTGAAAGGTGCTGATGGGTCATTCTGTTGGATCTTTTCTTGAATCTTATATCTTCAAAGTATGTTTTGATGACAAATTTTTACTCCTTCCATTCCTCATAACTTGGATGTTATATATATGCATGCTATTCTCAAATCAACTTATTAACCTGCTCTTATTTCATCATACTCAAGAAAGTATATCTCAGTTCCACCTAAAGTGAAAATCATTATACATGACCAAACAATTTAGCCATAATACAGTTGCAAATTTGTGTTGAAAGAATATTATGAGAAAGAGAATTTAAGACATAATTTAGCCAAACTTGACGATAAAACTTTAAGAAAGACATTTTTTTGACGTCCGCCTAAGATTATAAAAAGTAGAGCCATCTTTGTTTTATAGGAACTTTGATAATATAAGACATTCTTACTTAAAAATAAAATAAAATAAAATAGTATATCTATGTCATTGAAATTATACTGAAATTTAAATAAATATGATCATGTGATCAACTTGCTACATATAGTGCATTTCATTACTGTGGCTTGTATTTAAGAGCAATTGGTTAATTAATCAGCATCATTCGTCTAGCTCCAAGGGCTTGAAGTATCTTCTATCTATGAGATAAGTACCAATGGACAGACGAACAGCCCATACATCCTTCGGCTTCCTTGATACAATCCTGGATTATAAATGTATAAATAATATAATTTAGTTGAGGTATGAAACAACAAATTTAATCAACTTTTTCTTTTAAAATGTTAAAGTTTGACACACTTAAATATATATTTTTAATAATAATTTTAATCTTTAATGTTTAATGTTTAACAGCAGAATATATATATATATATATGTATATATATGTGTATATATATATATATAAACAAGTAGGAGTAGGGCTAAAAAGCCTCATCAGAATCAAATGTATGGGGATAAATAGATTGCAGTCCAAGAGTTGAATAATCAAAATTCTGAAAATGGAAGAAAAAGTTTTATTGCACCAAGACATTAACTAAATCATGTGGTAGTAAAATAGTAATTATTATCATCTCCATATAATTGAGAGAATACATATTTGAATGTTAAGAACTTTTATAGAAAGATTTGGCAAATCTCCCGCCCCCCCCCCCCCCCCCACAACAAAACAAAAAAAAAGAGAGAGAAAAAAATAGGTGAAATAAAATTCTCTAAATGTATATAAAAAACTTAACATAGAGAATTGACCTTCCAACATCACCGGGATTGACTAAGCCAGAATTAGCTCTGAGACATGGAACAGAAGCAGCAGTCTTCAACATTTTGGGAGCTTCAATTACAATAATGGGAGACCCTATCTCTAGTTTCTTTGCTGTTTCTTTTACTTCACAACACACTGTTGTAACCACCCCATTATGTCTATGCCTCAAACTTCTTGTGGTGTTTAAAAAAGAATTATTGAATAGTGAACAAAAATTTATTACTAGTATATTATTCTTGGATGGGGGGATTTTTCTAGGCCTTGAAAATGGTTGATATGCTGCTGCAATGGAAGAGGAGGAGAGAGACACAGCCATGAGATGAGGCTAAACTTCTCTTTAGTTTACTACTGATTTCAGTTATATGAGATCATGATGATGATAAGATTTGTGTGGTTCTCACTTCTCGAATACATGCATGTATGTATGTATGTTTGTTTTCCAGTATTTTAGTTTTTAAATTTTTACTCTTATTTGTTTGTTCTTTATATATATATATATATGAAAATCAGGATTTGTTAAACATAGTAAATTTTTGAATAATATTTTTTTTCAATATGAAGCTTGAAAGGCTAAAATATCATGTTTAATTCTCTCACTAACAACGACAACCCTGGGTCAAATGGTGACTGAATCCGAGATTGGGTCAAAATTATGTAGATGCCGCCGTGAGCCATATTTTCTTAAATAATTTACACTCTAGTTTTCCTTTTAGGCCTTGCCTTGTTTACTACCCCCACAGGGTAAAAATTCATAATATGCCCAACCAAAAGGCAAAGCTGAAAAATAATTATATGGAGTAAATAGACGAATAATCAAATTATCTATGAAAGTTGTTTGTATCCATTACTTCAACCTTCCTCCCTTTCCTTCCATGTTTGTTCAAAGGAGAAGTTACATCAGCTTGCAAAAACAAACAAAAACCGAACAATTTAATTTTTTTTTTAAAAATAAAATAAAAAAGGGAGAGAAAGAAAAGGGTGTAACAATGCACATCCCCGACTTTTGGGAAGGAAGAGCAGGAGGACTGAACGACGATAATAGCTTTACAACTATACAAAATTCCTTGTACATTCTTTGGTTTTTCTCGTCGCCTCAAAAGTTAAGGGGCCAACTTTTGCTCCTTAGGGTTCCACTGCATGTGTTGTTCATCACTTTTTTGTGTATATGAGGTATGGGTCTAGAGTGATACTTAAAACATCTGGTCTCTCTGCCTGGTTATATGTTAGACATCGACGAATGAAATCCTGCAGATAATCAACAAATAGATGAGAAATCAGAAGAACAAAATGAAAAATAATCCACTAAACCCTGAATATTTTTTATTTTTGTTTTCACTCTTACTCCGCAAGATTATAAAAAATTATTTATAGCCCAAATGAAGGCAGAAACATATTTATATGCATATCAACTGAGACGGCAAGGTGACTGACTGCATGTTCCTGGCGGTTTGTAAAAATCAATCAATATGTTTGTATTGTAACTAAAGTTTTTCACTAATAGTCCGGATGGTTTGCATTTATAGAGAGAGAAAGAGGAATAAAGCACCAGTTATATTGTGCTTCTTTATGCTTTCCATAACGATATTCAGTAATAGATTTGGTTGGCGCTGGTTGTTAATAAAGTAACAAAGCAGATAGCTAAGAGAAAAATGTAGAGTGTTGTTGTAGATAACTAGTCAACAACAAAGGGTTGCTACTCAAGCCTAATAGTGAAGAAATTAATGAGATTTTTAGATTACTCTAAACTCCCTCTGCATTTACAAAGAGTCCTATTTTCTTTGTATTTTACAAAGGAAATACTCTATTGTTAGGACGGAGGGAGTAATATGTTCTCTTAATTCAGTAACTTATGATGTCCTATCTAACGTTTATTTAATGTGTCAAGTGAAATAAGTAGAATGACACTCCTTCAGCGACTGTCCAACTAAACAGAGGTGAATGTAATATTTGAAGGGAGAAGTATCTGTAATTTTTCCTTATCAGAAGGGTAGTCTGTATAATTTATGGTTTAAATATTTTTATACAAGACACTGAATGTAGCGAATGAAGAAAGGTACCAACCTTCGCTTCGCTTGACACAGTAGGTCTTGTAGGGAATTCCACCCGGCGGGCTTTGATGATGGTATCTTCACGTAAAATTCGTTCTTGGGTCTGATCATGCCCAAAAGGACGTCTGCCAAAGAGCATTTGGTACAATAAAATACCAGCTGACCATACATCAACCTGTTTCCCACAGACAAGAAGTTAGGAAGAACTTGTCCGATCGATGAAGAAACAGTTTAATTGACGGAGTAGAACACCATAATAAGTAAAGCTTTTGTTAAAATAAATACACTTTAGAAGGGACAATACTTAATAACTTGTCAAAAGAAAAAAAGGACAAAAACTAGTAAAACTACATATCTAGACTAAAAATTCACATGATTAGGAAGGCCAAGCTTTTGAGAACTGAGGTTCTTGCCACTTACCTTTGATGATATGAGAGGTGTCTTGTTTAGCTCAAAGCATTCAGGAGGGAGATACCTAAAATTATGGGAGAAAACATTATCAATGAGATGCCACCACAAGAATCAGGTGAAACACCTATATAAAGAATGAGGAAAGCTACTACAAGACTACATAACAGTACATAATCAGTAAGCTATTTGGATAAAGGTCTATACGAGTTTATTTCACATTCCCTAGAATCTAGAAGCCAAGGAACAACCATGCTTTCAGAGACCCCTCAACGGCTCACACCAATTGAATTATATTTCAATCGCATAATATAATTAGATCATAGATCTTTCACTAACTAATGATTTGGGCAATAATGTCCAAAAAAGAATGAATGAAAATGAGTGCTAACATATAAATTTTTGGACATTTCACTCCCTTAATATGACCTTATGCAGTAAGTCAACCTATATTTAAAATGTCAATGGGAAATGTAGGTGGAGAGAAGGCAGGGGCATGATTAGTCCCCATGGGTTCAAACTTAAACCAAGATATAATAGACACAATCAATTTCTCGTTTGTCCTCCACAAATTGAGCATGCTCCTAGTTATATAATATTTCAAATATTAATAGATATTTTGAATTGGCCAAAAGGAATGACATCATTAGAGTAATGCCACAAAAAATTTAGCACAGGACATGAACTTATCAAGACAGACTTAATGCCTAATGATGTACATTGTCTTTTGACCAACTAAGAAATATAGTGCATATGTTTCAGAAATCTGAAGTGATACACAACTCACCAATAAGTTCCAGCTCCCGGGGCTGTAAGTTCCATGCCCTGGGAGCCAACATCATTCCTCCACTATCTTGCTAAGACCAAAAATCAGTTACTTTAGCAACGCCAAGCTCATCAAATAGAACATTCCCAGGCTTCAAATCATAATGGATAATTTTCTGTGTTCTTTTGTTCAAGTAAACAAGCCCTTGAAATATCTGAACAATAATGATCCGAGCTTCTTTCTCTGGCAATACAGGTGTAGCTTTAAGAACTGCATCGAGGTCTTTACCTGGGAGGGAGGAGAGATTTTGAAGGCGGCGATTTTAAACCGAAATTAATATACTCAACATCAAATGAAGATAAAAGCCAGAGTTCTAACCAATCATCCTCAGAAATGAAATCATTGTGTAGATAAAACCATTTTAAATTACTAATTAATACTAATTAAAAGATTAGGCATAATAGCTGAGAGAGCATTCCTACCACTACAGTACTCTAAGACGGTGCAAAATGTATTTTGGTCTATCTCAAAAATGTCCCAGAGCCTCACTATATGATGATGCACCAAGGTCTTGTGAATGTTGTATTCGCGGATAGCATGTCTTATGTAACTTTGCTTCTTTTCTTCACTCCACTGAGCATTCAACCCATGAAGCTTACATGCAACATATCTATGCTCCACCAAGTCAAAAGCCTGCCAGAAATTTCTTAATTCAAATCAATGTAAAATGGTGTATTCTCACAATTGCTAATATAGGCAATGGAATAATTAAGAATATTATTCCAAAAAATGGATTCTTTTATTGGCCCATTGTGGAAATATATTTTTTTAGCACATATACAACCTATTTCAGGTTCTGACCTTGTAAACCTCACTAAATCCTCCTTTTCCAAGAAGGTTTAAGAGGGCATATCGATGGTTCAAAATTTGAAAATTGTTGAAACGCGAACCATCCTCATCTCGTATACGTTTCATTTCACGTATAAGCCTTCCTTTCTCTATTTCATATCGATCTCTTTCGCGTATAAAGGTTTCTTCCTCCTACAAGATACAGAACATAAAAAAGAATAGAACTTAATAACATAGAATTACACCATAGATGAATTTTTTTTAAGTACAATTTGTCATCAATAAAAAGTCTGTTGTAATTTTAAGGAGTTTTGTAGAAAGGAGGGAAGGCTTTTCTGGCATAATAATGCTTGTTTTAATATTTTGAGGTGCACTTGGTTATAGAGGATGCTGGGATTTCAATTATTGTAGTCTCCCTTCTTCCTTGATATGAGATAAGGAGTACTTTCTTGCCCATTGGCATCGGTTTTTTGGGCTTTTGGAGAAGTTCCCATTTTGGATCTCCACAGGGTTAGAGAGGTATCCTTCATTAGGACTTCGTATTCTTTTCCTCTATTTGCTTTTGTTAGGAGGACCCATAGTTGTCACGGCGTCGCCTAGGCGACGCCTTGGCGTCCAGGCGATGAAGAAATGGCAAGGCGAGAGCTCGACTTGGGCAGAGCTGCTAAGGCGAGCGCCTTGGCAGCTCGGCGCCTCAAGGCGACGCCGTGAGGCGCCGAGCTGCCAAGGCGCTCGCCTTAGCAGCTCTGCCCAATTTTTTTTTTTTTTTTTTTTTTTTTTACTTTTGAACATAGTTTAACATTCTTGCCTTTTGGAAATAATGGATCCCAAGACCTCCTCATGCACCCAAGCCTTATTTGTGATGGTTGGTTGTAACTTTATTTTCTATGTGGTGTTTGTTGAATTCTTCATTTCTTTTACTAATTTTTAATATCAAGTGTTATATTTTTGGATTGTTATTGTTAAGTATTTACATAATTGTGCTTTTAATGTTATTCCATAGTGTTATGTTTTGGGTTTTAATGTATATGAAATTTTATTGCCAATATATTTGTTAAGTAAAATAAATAATATATAAATTTCACATTGTAAACGACTTGTCGCCATACGGACGCCATGGCGGTCGCCTTGTCGCCTAGGCGTCCTGGCGGTTGGCTACCGCCATGACTCGCCGTGGCGCCGTGACAACTATGGGAGGACCACTCCTCCTTGCATGTCTCTTTCTTCTTCTATCTAATAAATCTTCTTTTTCTGTCAATTTTTTTTTACATACATATATATAAATGCACATAGAAGGACAATTACAATGCAATGAAAACTTACTCTCTTTATACTGGCTAGACGGGATTTATAGATCTCATCCTGAATAAGATAATCTTCTTCCTGGACTCCAGCTTCTGCATCACTTCCATCGCCCTTATCTTTAATATATGAATATTAGCATCGGTACTCAAAACTATACAACTGAGGAATAAGTGAATAACACTCATAAATGGTGAATGATGCTTCTTCATACAGATTAATTTATAAAGTATCAACCCCAAAATATAGAAACAGACTGGTTAGAATATGAAAGGCCCACTCGGCAAAAATAATTTAGCTCAACCAAATCAGCCTCATATGAAGAACAGCAATATATGCTTAACTGTTGACATGGAACATTTTCTGCAGGGGGGAAGGCCTGAAAAAGTTCCGAAGTGGGCCTGACGTGCTCACTTCATGAGCAGAACCAGTGTAATGAGCGGATTGACTGTCAAGATGCAACTACATGCATGTTCCAAAACTTCGAAATAACCAGAAATGATATAAAGCAACCGTATAGTTCAGTACAATTACCCACAACCTTAAAGGTAAAGTAAGAATTGTGGGTTGAGGCATTGGTGATTGGGTATCCAAGTGTTGATATGTAAATTCAAGCAATTGAATAAATGAGGTGTTTTGCAATATTACATATAATTGCTCCATTAACATAGTCTTGTATTTATTACCCCAGTATTAGTTGCTACTTCACAAGATAATAACAACCAGAACAAATGACATGACTAAAGCACAGCAGGGAAATTGAAGTATCAAAATTTATGAGCAGGGAAATTGAAGTATCAAAATTTATGAACAACACTTTACCTGATTGTTTTTTCTTTAGCAATTTCCGCTGCCTTTCAACAGCTTCCTTCATTTCTAATAAATGTTTCTAGAAAACAAAATAATCAATTCCCATCAGTATTTATACCTTTTAAACTGATTTATTATTTGCCTCCTTTCATGACAGCATTGAGCAACAAGAGTGGCATTCGATTTCTTGTTATCCCAATATTAATCTTGTAGCAGTGGCGAGTATTTTGTGATACTCCCTCCGTTCCAAAATATAATTGTTATTGACCTTTTGAAGTCAACTTGAGATATTTTAAAAATAGATACATTTAATTGTAATCAATACAATAATAAATATTGTAAACTATATAAAAGGTACTAATAGTTATAATATTTATTGTTTTCGTAATTTTTAATGCAACTTTGAATTTGAAAATGTTTCTAATCGACTTTCAAAGGCAAAAATGGTATTTAGAATTTGGAATGGAGGAAGTACTTTGAATTTGTAAATGTTTTTACACGACTTTCAAAAGGCAAATATGGTTAGGTTACAGCCGTCATATTGTATGTACAGAAGCAGTCATGAAATGATAACAGTAGTTGAAGAATAGATTGGAGCATACAAGGTGCACATTGAGATCCTTAAGTGCTTGTCCATCCTCCCATGTCTCAGATATGACAGTCCCAGCTCTGCAATTCACGAACATGCCAAATTAGCAGAAGTTACAAACAGCATGATAAAACAGCGAAACAAAATTAGTGAACTTCAAGATACAAAAATAAGAATCTTGAAGAATCAAGGACGATCTTCTGCAGAGATAAGGGAATTCAAAATAGAACTTAGGAAATGCCCACTCATACAGTAAAAAGGAAAATGATAAAGCATTGTCCAATATTTAAATATCAAAACCCCTATGCAAACCAAGATCTTACACGAGCAGTGTTCTTAAAAGCGCTAGGAGCAGCTAGGAGGCAGAGGGGGTGCCTAACTCTTAAGCCGCCTAGCGTTTTCCTAGTTGGTCTTATTTATTTCTCTTTTTATTTTATATATTTTTATGTACTATATAAAGCATAAATTAGATGTAACGATTACAAATTTTACATAAAAAAATTACCAGAAAAAACAATCGTATAAGCTACAAAAAAATTTGTTCAAGCATTGTAGAGCTTCATAGCCTTCATTAAATCGATGAGGTAGATCTTTCCTAGGCAGGGGCCTAGGCATCCAGCCAAATCGAGGTGGTAGGACCACCTAGTGCCTAGAAGGATTTTTAGAACTTTGTACACAAGTGAAACCGCAAGATTCTTAATACACAACCTTATAAAATAGTGACCAGAGCCTTAGATGTGTTTATCTCCAACCATTTTCTGAACTTCTCGTTCTTTCATCTGTGTGTTATTTAATCTGCACTAAATGAGTACTGAAGGATGCATTCTAAGTTTCTAACAATCAGCAAGTGACAATGGATCCTGCAATGTTCAGTTTCTATTTTTGTTCTTTCATTTGTCTTTTAAATTTGTGAGAACTACATGTATAGAGAAGGATGGTTTCTTACTACCTGACTATGTGAGCATTTAAAAATGAAATTAGTTGGGAAGTTACCTGATTACACCGACATTACCAAGTCTCAAAGAATCCTGGCGTACTTTCATCCTGGCTTCTTGCCTCTCAGCTTTTGAGACAGATATCAAAAGATCAGATATTACTTTCATTCTCTGCATTAAAGAAAGTAGAATATACAAGTCAGAATAATGAATAAACCGAACACAAACAATGCACCGACCATTTGTTGTTCCAAAGAGGACAAAAAGAACATAGTTTAAACAGCCGGGTTGAAAAAATTGTATAAAGCTGATCCATGTCCATCACTGATAGAGAATGCATTAAGCCGTGAAACACAGTAACTGGAAAAAGGGCTTGGTTTTATAATGTGAAAATTTAGATATATATTATACTCGAGCACTCCAGTAAATAACTTTATAATGTTTATAAGCTCAGTCAAGTAATGTGAGTTTTAATGTATCGCACATTTATTGTGGATAAATCAATTTATCTTAGCTTGAAAGTTGATAATAAAAAGGAACAAAGCACCAGTAAACACACCTTTGGCTTCATATGTTGCTCATGTTCTTTTAGGTCCTTCAGTTCCTGCACAAGTTGTGACAATACATAAAAAAGGGATCCTTGTTCAAGTGAATGAGCCATGCAAACAGTAAGGCTCCAAGGACAATTATACCTTTTCCAATTGCTTGCACAGGTGTTGGTGCTCGGAAGCCTCTTGACGCAATTTCCTTACATCCTCCTCTAATGCTGCAACTTGTGAGCGTAAGGATGTAATCTCCTATTAATTCAACAAGATTGGGGAGGGAGAGGGGGAACAAAATTTTAATAATGGGTGAAAACAGAAGTGTGTAAAAGTCTCGCTGTACAAATTTCTCTTTACAGAAACTCGAAATATAAGTGGAGTATTTGCAACATATTATTTGTTTCCTGTTACCCTTTTGGTTTAAGCATGAGCTGACATACCCCAACAGCGATAAACAAATAACTTTAAGTAAAATAAAATCAAAAAGGAGGAAACTAGAGAACCAATCGCAAACATCACCAAGAAAACAATTAACACAAACCACACCTCCAATGAATCATGGTCATCGTGTCCAGATTGCTGTTTGGGCCAGCCATCCTGAAAAGTGAGTGATGGGAGGAAAAGGGGTAAATAACTATTCCAGAAGAAAACTGAAAAGCGGAAAAACAAGGAAGCTGGATATTCTACCATGGAGTTACAAGTAATAACTATCCATTTCATGTGTTGCAGACCTCCCAAAAATCAATGATTTTTCTAAATTAAGCAATAATCACAAATTCTAGGTCAAACATTCCATTTCCACCTTTAAATCTCTCTGCTATCATCATCCTCTAATACCTTTTGTGGAGGCTAAGGGAGATTTATTGTCTTATTTCCATGCAAGGGTAGATTAGACCATAAAGACAAGCATGCAAGTATGTAGCATCTAAACCCTTGATTTGCCAGATTTTATAAGGGAAAATGAAAAAGCTCAACTTCTTAAGGTATAGGTGAGCATCTGCTCACATGTTTTCCATTTAATTAATAGTATTTTCCACTTAAAAATTAGTACAGTGGTAATACTAAATTTATTGCTCAATATGGAGCCACGTAGGACTTGACAGCTTTTATTAATGCCGGAGTAAAGTACATATACAAAACAATTCCTTAATACCTTAGTAGAACAATTACTTTCGATGACATTACCCCCATGAATTAAGGTAAGTAAGGTTTAAACATATACAAACACAAAACTCATGTATCTATCTACATGAAGATACAAGCAAACTTATTGGCTCCAATGCAGACTATACATAAGAAGAAATTCAACTCTAGAAAAAGTTCACTTTGTTGAGTTGTTCTGCTACCATAGATTGCAGGAAGGCATTGTTAGATCAAACATAACCATATTTCCGTTTCACAATGTGAATGCCATCCGATTAAGCATCTTAGGACTTAGCTTGACAGTCAAGCATTTACTGCTACAAAAAAGGGTATAATAGCAAAGTCAACGTAGAACACCTTAACGTTCAAAAGTTGTTCCAATCATAAAACAATCACATACCCTATCTTAGTTCTTATCTAAGAAGCACGGACACGTCTTGGAAGCCCACAAATTCGTGTCGGACACGAATTTGCTCCGACACGCCTCCGACACACACCCAACACGTGTCCGTGAGTTTCTCTTTTTTATTTTTTAAAACTCGGACACGTCCCGACTCGCCTTGGACACGCCTGGGGTAAAAAAAAAATTTTAAAAAAAATTTCCAATACTTAAATTGCAAGATGGAAGTTAATTGAGGGTACCCATATGCAATTGGTAACTTTTAAACCTAATTCTTTCAAGTCAGTACCTTTGAATGGACCATATGGTGTAGGCTGCATATGTTATAAATTTGTACATGGACCATGTGGGCTGCCTAAAATGAGTATGTTATAAAATGAGTATGTATAAATTTGTTTGAGTTTTTATCATGCTCTATTAACAATTAAATTTATTTATTGTAAAAGATACATTTATATTATTAAAAATATATAATAAAAATTTGAACGTATCCCTGAAGCATCGTGTCCTATTTTTTTGGAAAATGTCGTATCCTGTGTCGCGTATCGTGTCGTGTCCATGTCATGTGTCCAAGTCAGTGCTTCATAGGTTCTTATTTTCTTCAACAGAATATTGCTCCATGATTCAAATTTATATAATAATCGCAAGTAAACTAGTAAAGTAAAGGTCATCATTGCAATACTTTTAGGCCTACGGGTTTGATACTTAAGAGAACCGGTTGCCAATGCTATAATTTTTTTCCTTTTCGAAGTGAAAACCAAATAACTAGTAGTTTTTTACTAAAATTAATATTTCCAAAACAAAATTTTAGTTGTGTAAACTGGATTCTCAAATCAGCTTTTATTCTATTTTAATAAAAAGTGCTAATATTTGGTAGTAGTAACACATACTTCAAATTTTGGATTTATTTACTACTTAATGGCAAAGATCGAATCTCTACAAATATTAATGATGCTTATACGAAAAAGCAAAAGAAAAACAATGCTGTGTAAAATCATTTTTAAATTGGATCAGTTTCAAATCTTGATGATGTGGAACACCTATATAATGCACTCTCAGACAAACCACTGCTTAACGACCTTTTGATTGTTTAGAATATATTTTGGACATGAACACTGAACATACCAAAGCAATAGCGACTCTTTATGTTATAAGATTTCTAATGATGAGTAAAAACAGAAATATCATGGGATAAAGATTTTTTTAAAAAGAGGATAAAGAGGAAGATGACTCCCCTTTTAGTTCTGATGCAAACAACTTGCTGGACAAATTGGAAAAGCTATTATAAGAGAAGAAAGCTTAGTTGATTTTTGCAAGATTATAACTTAAACATTGCATGAGTAATTAATTCTCTTAGTATGGTTACAGCTTTTGCTATCCATTATATATTTCTAAGTTTTTCTTGTGGTGTAATTTGGACTGCTTTGACGGGTTTGTTAGGGATTTTGGCCCTTTCATCCAAATTGTCACATACAAACCAGAATCTTCTTGATGTTCTTAGCACATCATAAGTAGAAGTAGTTAGTGAAAAAGAAGAAAGATAAGTAATAATTTATTCCAGAGAAAGCTTACCTTGTGATATGAGTTCTCAAGCAGACCATTTGATTGCAAACCAATAGGAGGAGAAATTCGCACTTTTGTACGATCATTTACCCGGGAACCACGCCCTCTGCCTGAAGTAGAATGCTCCCTACCGCGGCTTTGCTTTTTTCTATTTACTTCTGAACCTGTCTTGGCGTCCATTATTCCCACACTTTTCTGCCTTGATTCCACCACTGCCTGGTTTATCCTTAAGCATCACTATACAGATTCTTTTCCCAAGAATATATAAAAGAAATTCTGATATGTAGAAATACCTTTGGAATGAGCTAATACCCTAAATACAAATGCTAATAAAGCTGATGGAAATATACAATTAAAGCATAACGAAAAAAAGATAAGCAAACTGACTAACCGAGAACATGAGATAAGCGTTTTAGGGCTAGGTAATAGTCATTGCAAAGTTTCAACCCAAGTATAACAAGCAAGATGTCAAGATGATTTACCTCAACATGTTGAAACATAGTTGACCGATCATCTTCTGCAACTCTCTGGCGCTTCTGAGTGTTAGCTTGAATGAGAAACTCTTCTCCATTCTGACGTCAAAGTGAAAAGACATTTTGTCTTAGTGAGTAAGAGAGAACAAAAGGACCTAACAAGATATGCTTGAAAAGGATGTAAAGCATATGTACATAAAATGAGAAAAAGGACCGTATCGTTTGAGAAACAAGAGCAGTTTCCATACGTGACTGATCTGTAAGTTCTTGTGGTAATAGATATAATTTCGACATTTATTACAAATCTATCTAGAACTTGTTAATTTCTGATGGTTTGTTAAATCTTTCCCTATTTAGTTGGCTTGTCGGGATTTCCTTTACTTTCGAGCACTAATGTCAAAACTGTTTGAGTAACTATGTATTTAGATAGTGACTTGCTTTGATTCTCCTAGCCTGCTGATTTACTTTCTTAAGTAATCACTAGCCAATTTCACTGATAGCGAGGTTGATAACCTTCAAAGAGAATTACTGTGGGACAAAGGATTTACCACAATCATCATAAATTGGGATATGATATGTTGGTATAAAAGTATTGAGTTTAAGGTAGTTCATTCAAGCATATTTAAGGAAAGTAGCCATGGAGATTTATATAAACGATGATGTAGATATACAACAATGAGTGCAGTAATTTATCCTTTAGTGATATGAGAAATGCTATTAGAGCGAACTCTATTGTTCTTGAAGATTATTTGCAATTGATGCTACGGGTTCATGAAGATATACCAAGAATAATGTGAATAACAGGCGTGGGTAAAGATATGACATTTAATGTCAAGCGATCACACTTTTTTCAGAAAACGAAAATTTTATTAGTTGAAAAGAGGGAATAAATAAAAGGGTGACAAGGAGTTCATCCACCTTAAAACAAGTGAAAATAAAAGTAAACACATAAAAATTCTTATCTCTACAAACAATAGTGCTTTGGTGCGTAAAGAATGAGTACGAAAATAGATACAAAATGATGCGTATGATTGTTGTTGGTTACAATCACTAGGTCCACTCGTGTATGATCGATCATCAACTAGCTACACTCCAACACATCATTTTTATAAGTTAGTTTTTGTAAGAGTGTTTTGTAACCGTAGCAATACTCCTCTACAAAAAGATTAGACACAAAAATATCTCTAAATACATCGATGGAAGAGCACACCCATGGAAGAGGCGCATAGAGAAACAAGAATAACACATAGCAAAGCGGAAGATAAAAAGTAGTCTCTAAAAGGCCAAGCATTACGCTCGTTCCAAATTTCCTAAAAAACAGGAATGTTTGCGCACAACCAAAGCATCTTAGCACTCTTCTTCACTGAATTGAGATGAAAAAGGTGGAGCTTGACACGACCAACTATGTGGATTTTCACATTCAAGGGATGATGATACAACTTCATAATCTGCAATTATTTTGCAGTAGATAGTGGAGCTTCACCGCTAAACATCGACTCGCATTACGTCGGAAGAAGTAATGGGATTGGAAGTTCTGGTTTTGTTTCATAGTCCAATATACATGTAATTGTATATGAAAGAGAGGGAGACAGGGAGATGGAATACGTGTTGGTGAAGCTTTTGGTAGAGAGGAAAATGAATGTGTTTCCTTCGAGCCCAGCAAGAGAGGTAAGCCATGTTGTTTCTATAGCAAGGTTTGGGTTGAAGTAATTCTTCTCATTTTCTTGGTACTTGGTAATGTATTAGAAATGGGAATATAGGTGAACCTGGTGTCTTTCTTGTGTGGGCAATTTCAATGAAAGTTTTGAAGACTTAATATTTCCTAGGAACGAAAAAATTTCCAAACAAATGTTGTAAGGGTTAAAGAGCTTGAAAGCTATAAACCAAATTCTTTATTTTTTATTTTTAGATAAAAGAAAAAGGCGTTAAACCAATTATTCTGCATAATTGAGTGATAAGAGAGTTGTGGTCTCTCTCATCGTATTCCGAAATATATTGAGGTCAGATGTGCATTCATTGCACAGTAGGGAAGGAAGTGCAATGAACCAAAGAAAGTGGACAGTATGGAAATATCTTCCTTTTGCCTCTTGGAGAACTGAGTGATCCTAGGACATCCATTTCATAGAGTGAAGCTACTGGTGATTTAACTAAAGCAAATGCTATTGAGCAATTTACTCTCATGGTCACCAGAACATTAATATTTGATCTCTTTCTAAATTGCAAAGACTTTCTTTTCAACATTTGTTGTGTACACGTAGATGGTCCAGCCTGGTACTCACAGATATTTATTCATTGCACAAATCAATTACTTAAATCATGCTTAACAAAAGCACAAGCTGGTCAAAGAAGATCACGTCATTAAACAGTAGAAATAATTCCTAAATATAGAAAGCGTAATGCATCTCGTGAACTAAGTTCATTCTATCACGATCTCTACGGTATCTGTCTTGAGAATAAATTGCTCCCACTTTCACTTTTATCCTCCCATATCTAAGTATATTAATATCAAATCTCTTAACAGAGAGATTGAAAAATTACTCCAACGTATTTCTCTCAAAGCATTTCCAAGTCCTAAAAGTCAAACCCAAAAGCTTACATAACTAATGTGACAGAAAATGCAAGTAGAGAAATTGACATTTTCACTTCATACAATGGTTTTACATTGGTCACATACATCTGCATCCAAACCCCTATTTTGTTACATCGACTTGCAAATGTGGCTTTCAAATCATATTCTACATCTTCTTGATTGAGAAAAGCGCAAAAATCACTATTGATATTCCAATTATAAACTTATAAAAAATGCTCTTCCGATAAGATAATGGAACAAATGAACAACAAACAAATCAAGAGTCAGTATGAAATCATACATTAGAATTCCTTAACCCAAAACAAAGGCAGAGTTGTTATATCTTCTCATTTCAACAAGGATCAAACATTTATAAGTGTACTCAGACATATATGTAAAGGTTAGGTACCAACCTAAATAAGCAGAAGTCAATAGTTTCTAGGGATACAATTGGAGGAAAAAGAGAGAACAAAAACTGAATAATGTTCGGGTATGGACAATTCGTACAAACATAAAAACATATGTGAAACATTAAAAAGTTCCAACCACCCAGTACAAAAGGGAAGTGAGACTGAAAATGAAAGTGTAAGTAGATACATGTCAGTATATTTGAAATTTGATCCCTCGGCTTTCAATTTTTTTAAACATGAAAGTAACTGCTTCACAGCAGGTCATTGTGTTGTGTGTAAACTGTAACTGTATGGGTCCAAGAGTAACTTCTCGCTTCAGTTGATCCAACTTGTATCAAAGATAACCATAAATCACTGAAGTCCAATAAACTTCAAGAGAGCACAAACAAAACAAATCAACACAAAGTTCATAGATAAATCACAATTTTCAAGCAAAGAAAGGTAATTCAATGTAATTATTGTTTTCATTGGCATTCCTACTTAATTCAATATAAAAAATTATGGATATAATCCACAACTTCCATTCCCAAATGCCATCAAACTTTTGATAGCACAAACAAATTCCATTCTGCCTACTGTATCTGCCACATCAGTACTATACAATATTAATAAATATATCTCAAACACAACAGTATATCTCAAACAAAGCGTAGAAAGAATTATAAAATTAAAAAAAAATGAAATTAAGTCTCACGTCATCATCATCAGAATCGCTAGAAAGCAACGAATCCGCCTCATTCTCAGCAGCAGCTGTAGCCCCAAATTTTGCCGCTGTTGAAACAGAGGATACAGCAGGGGAGGCCTTGCCCACCATTCGGGCTTCAAGTTTGGCAATTTTCGAAGGAAGAGACTGATCAGATTGGTTTGAAGAATTGGAAGAGAAATGGAGAAGCACATCGTCCGACATTGTTTGTCCCAATGCAGATGAACTAACCGCACAGAAGTACAGCTCAAAGCATTAAGAACTCCAAGAAAACCCTAAAAACGATAATTTCAGGACAAAGAAATTCAGATTTGTAGACACCCTTTAGCGAAAAACTTGAGCAAAAAATTGTAGCCACAGTCCCCGAAACCCCAATCAAAATTGAAGTTTCGGCTGGCTGTGTACTTGTAAAGAGAAAGATGAATTAGATTTTTTAAAAAAATTAAAAGAAAAAAACCAGTTTATGCGATGATCAAAGAGATGGGAATTCAGTACTATATCAGGGCAGATTGTTTGCACCGAAAGGAAATTTATGCTTTGATGGGAAAACTTTTTAGGGATTTCGATGTTTTGGCTGTCGGCGGGCGGATGATTTAAGAATCAAGAGAAAGAAAAAGGGTTTTTACAGGACTGAGAATGAACTGAGGAAGAGGAGGAGCAGCAGCAGCAGCAGCAGCAGCAGGTGAAATGGAAAGTTTTGAAATTTGGGAGGAAGTGGGGTTTTCTTTCTATGTGCTGTTTGATTTGGTCATGGTATGGTATGGTATAGTATGGGGTGTAAGTGTATGTATACGTATACTCTATTGAGACTTGAGAGTGCAACATAACATGGATGTTGCTACCCTAAATTAAAAACATCGGGCCGGGGGGGGAGCGGGGGTTGTGATGTGGCTTACTAGATAAGCAACATCTCCTCATTCATCCCTTACCCTTTTGTGATGAATTGAGCAAAGAGAAGAGAAGAGAAGAGATGAGAGAGAGGGCTTGTCTTTGTGGGGGCTGTGGAAGCGGTGGGTTTTTGGATTATTTGATTTGCTACAATTTTTTTATTTTTTTTTATTGTTATTATTTGTTAACAGTGATTCAAATTTGTCACGAAATTAGTGGATAAGAATAGTCCTATTCTACTTTGGACCTGAACTAATCGTTATTCTTTTATGCATAATGTTAAACTGAATCTTGATGTCTCAACTCTTAAATTGGATTGGCCCAAATTTAAATTATATTTAATCCTAGATTGAAACTCAAATCGACTCAATTTTAAAATTAACCGGCTTGACTAGACATATTAATTTTTGTCCTTTATTTTTTTTCTCTATTTTAACCAATTTTTTTCTAAAAATTACATATCTCATCTAGTTTAAACTATACCTAAACGCTAGCTAGGGTCAAGGATCAAGATTTTTTATATATTTATTTATTTATTATTTTAAATTGACTCAGTTAATTCCGTTTTTCTTTGAATTTTCCTTTGCCTTGAGGCTATAATAGCTCGACACAACAACATATTTGGGAACATTTTTTCCCAAATTGATCATGCAGTTTGAAAATGAATCAAGCGTAGTAATGGGAAGACAATAAAACAAATAAGATAAAAAAACAAATAAAAGGCGCTGTTGATGGTAACAATCTTGATTTGATTCTGATTAGTCTCCTTGTGATTCATGGATTTGGCATAAACACGGAGAATGGATTGTACTCACTGTAAAATCGGGTTACGTGGAGGCAATGATGCTATGACGTCATCTGGACCTTCTAGATTGTGGAAGATGTTATCATTCTATTTATTTAATTAAATTTCAGCAAAATTTACTACCGCTTAAGAAAATAAAGACTTATTGAAAAATAACAACAATTGTTTTACACCTTTAAAAATAAATTTTATTCAATTAAAATTCATCCCATAAAAATATTGTATAAAGTCCTTAGGATTAGAGCTTGTAATTACCAAGAGGACTTTAATTTAGAACAGACAAACAAACTGGTAATATTAACATTTTTTAAACTTTAGTTTCCGTTAATATTTACTCTTTACATTTTTCATAAATGTTTAGAAATTCATTTCATCAGTTACTTATGAATACAACAAGGAACAAAGTTCAGTACCCTATCAGAACAAAAGGGAAAGAGATTCAATTGATACTCCTTCTGTCTCACAAAACAAATTTCATTTAATTTATTTTCTAATCAATTTATAAAATCCTAAAATTCAAAATTGATACAAATTTATTACTTATAAAAAATAGTTAAATTTCTGTAATTTTCAAATCCTTAGAGAGCATGGGAACTTTGTTGTTGTCCTCTACGAGGCCTACTACTTTAGCCAAAAGATGTTCAGGAACAGAAGAGTCCAAGACCAGAAATACAAGGTTAAAAGTTGCAATTTAACCATGAAGTTCAATCTTGTTACCTATTTCTTTTTCTGAAAAAGAAAAAAATATGTCACTTGTATCCAAAAAAGAATCAACAAGTTCTCCCCCAACAAAAAAAAAAACCAATAAAGGGGTGAGGGAAGTGATGGTGAAAAGAACAATTACAAAGGGACTCTCATAAAGGTTGGCCTAAGGCTGCACTCTTGGCCTTACCTAATAAACTGCCTCCAAATTAGCTACTTGAGCACACAACATAGAAAGGGGGAGATCTCGAGAATTTCCAACTTAACCCGCCCAAAGATGAGCATCATGTATAAAAGAGTTAAAAGGGTTTGCCATCCCAGTACACGTGGAGCTGGAGCTAAGCGTATATCAGCTTGTAAAGGTTTGTCCCTTGCTTTCGACACAATAGCTAACAACACTGACATCACTCTCCACCGCTTAAAATAGACTACATTAGCCATAGTACCCAAAGTTCGATAGCATAACCAAAGCAAGAAGCAACTGGCAAAAGAGGCTCCTGCTAGCAGTGATATTATGGCATCCCACCTTTATTAGAATTGCGGAACCTCCATGATGAAATCCTGGGCTGTTTTACTTTAAAATCATTTGAAGCTGAATTTCCAAACTGAAGCTCTCGAGCTTGTCCATAAGAGTCGGAACCGCCAGCAGTTGAATAAGAAAATTTATTGTTATTATTAGTTGGTGTTGCAGGAGATTTCCTACTATAAGTTTTCGCCTTTCTACGGGACAAGTCTCCAGTATCATGAGTGATCGAACCAAAATTGAGCTTAGATTTGGATGGTGTACTGAACCCTCCTTCATATCGGTCTTTTTCCCTTTTCATAGTATTAGGATCATGAGGCAAAGACCTGCCTTCAAAATAGTTCTCGTCTTGTTTTGAACGTTTTTGTTTGGGGGTTGATTCATGACGTCTCTTGGTGACCTGGGCACAATCGATAAAAAAAAAATTGCACCACAAGGACAAAATAATTACACTAAGGTGAGAAGGGAGGGCAATGAGAATAGAAAAAGAAGTCAACATATAGATCAGAGAAATCATGATCTATATAACGACCGAAGACCAAAAATTAAGAGAGAGAAATTGGCACTGAAAAGTATACCTTAGCTGAACTAGCGCATTCACGAGCAAAATGTCCTTCTTCCCCACACCTGTAGCATGAACTAGGTGACCCCATACCATTTGGCTCCCCGCGCAACCTTGTGCATGCCTACGTAAAGTCATAAATAAGGATGAACCATGAACTAGTAAAGCATGTGAAGACCTTCATAGCCAAGTAATTACTAACAATATGTTTTAATACCTAACCAAGTATACTTCAATCAATTGTTAAATACCTTGACCAACCAAATATTTATTAATAAATTTAAAGAGAAAAAACAACATTGAAAGATAAATTGAAAGCCCCTTATTGAACATAGAGCAACTGACGTACCAAATGTTTGATGAATAAATAAACTTCACAAGCACTTTCACGATTCTAAAAACTAGGTCCATTAAAGAACTCAAGAATTCCAAGAAATAATTCCCAAGGACATTTTTGATATACATATAAAGCAGAACTCCTAGTTGCAGGGCATCATAACACACTGAAAACTAACATTTAGGTATTCAGACATCCCAAAACAATAGATTTTAGGGGAATACATATTTTAAGCTTAGGGCCATCTGCACATAATATGCTGAACCTTTCATAATACTGCTGAATGTTTAGAAATAATCGCAAGAAATCCTTTGACAACACAGATTTCTGGGTGCGACACTAAACCCAAACCAATATATATATATATATTGTATGATATGTTAAATGCAACATGTCAATGCACTAGAAAAGATGATATATAAAAATCCCTTTGTCCTCTGTTTCTGATATTCTAAAGCACATCAGACTAAAATTAACCTAAAGTTTATTTGGTTCACTATAAGACCATATGTCTGATAATGGGGTTTGAGTGTCACACATGTAAGTTGAGAATGTTTATACAAAAAAGTCAAACCAAAGGAGGTCAAATGTATTTTTCTACTGAGTTTGCTAATGACAAACCAGATGAAAAGTGTCAGCTGTCAGGCAAAACACTCACTAAACCAAGCATAAATTCTATTAAGAACAAAATATTGTGAGCGTATAGAAAAGATACATACATACCAAAATAACAACATCACAGGAATGAAAAGAAAAGAAAAGAAAAGAAATTAATTTATCAAAAAGTCCCTTCTAAAAAATGGTCCCTATAGAGGTTTTGATTGCTAGATACATGATCTTTAAGAGTATATTTTTTATCATCTAAGAAGCAATGATACTTCTAAGACCATGAAATAGCCGTGAAGGGGAATGTATCGTCCTATCAGAATAACGATACTCTTGGATAATTTGTCCAACATTTGTACAATATTTTCATAATTTAAAGCAAAATTCTTCATTTAGAAATTAGAGTGTGTATTTCATACTTCTCAGACACGCGGTAAACAGACGACAACAAAAATTCAATGTTGATACATCTTTTTTTAGTAAATGAAGTATAATTGTGAGAAGTTTGGAGGAATTTCCTCTCAAATGAAAATAATATAGAGGAAATACTTCGTCAAAGGAAAATTCATGCAAAAGGTAGGGAAACCGTTTTCATGAAGTGAAAAAGGTAGTGTAATCATCACAAATATGTGAGGAAGTGCACATAGAAAAATATACATATATTAACTGACATATCCCAGAGTATCCATAAACCATATTCGTATTCATGCTTCTTAGTTTCTCTCTAGACTTTATCAATTGAGGAATATGTCATGGGAGTAAACAGGTTGCGAGAGTTTGATAGGACATTTTTTATACAGATTTTCAGCATAAAATCTTCAATAATTTTTCAGCTGAGCTGACAAAAAGCATTATTCATCTAGTAAGCATGGTTGTCACTAACCAACATTAAAATTGGACTAGGATAGAGTATTCTTGAAAAATGACATGCAGACAGCCCACTTGGTAACTAACATAGACCATGCTATTTGGGATAGAATATTAACACGGGCGCGCACACATTCACGCTGTAACATATTACAATGAACGATTCATGAATCATTAAAATACATAAAATGTGCAAGCATAAACATAAGACACAAAAATATTGATGCATCAACATGCTGATGACAGTTAAGCATCAAAGAACTTACCAAACCAGTATGGCCTGATTGACCACATCTGTAACAAGAAAATTCTCCCGCAGCAGCACTAGTATAGTTGACACAACAAAGATGGCCAAAACTCTTGCAAATGTAACACTGTATTTCCTGATTAAAATAGTTAAAAAGAATTAGTTAATACAGCAAATTGGATCTAACCAGAAGAATACCTTAACTCATATACACTACCAATTTATAGAGATATAAACACACATACTTATCAAAGTTCATAGATATGCATTAATATAATGATAAAAGATCTCAATGAAGGGAATAATGGACCTTGAGATCGTCAGAGGAATAATCATTTTTGCATGAGAACATCTCATGTCCAGATTGACCACATTTCAAACATATTTTATCACTCTGAGGTCCCCCGGCAAATCTTTTCTCTGGACAATCTTTTGCACGGTGACCTCCTTTTTTGCAGATAAAACAATCTTTTCCCTGTTATAAAAAAAAATATTGAAAGCATTTATAAACCCACTTCGAGACAGGAGAGAGAAAGGAAGGATAGAGGGATTAAGAATACCTCATTTCAAGTAATTACATGGCCTTAAATAAGGGAAGTACATCTAATAAAAATTTAAATTTAAGATTTATAACATTATTATTTCTAATATTTGATGGTGCAGTGGTAACCATTCGAAACACATTAACTGATTGTGACAGAAGATATACCCTCAAATGATAGCAGATATAGCCATGGCCCATCTGGCCTTTGTGCTTCTTTACAGGATTTCTGACAACGCCGCATAAAGTAAAGGTTTCACATTTCATTTAAACATAATGGAAAATGATCCTATGCATGCTGAAACGTCTCAAATAATTTTGAAGAGAATCTAAAACTCAAATAAGAAAAGGGTTGAGATCAACCTTGAAGCATGAAACTCATAGAATATCTTACACATGGACTATGTCTGCTATTGGAATCAGACTCTAGCCAATTAATAAATGATCACGCCTTAATTTTCTCAGCACCTCCTCTGTCCTCGCCTCTCAATGGTAAAAGACGATGGTCGGATAAACATATGTTTACTACGTTACTACTTCATCACAGCTAAAAACTAACAACCATAGGACAACTCCATCATCTGCCTCAGAGAATAACAACCAGATCAATTCTAATCTATGTCCTTTGATGGACATATTTATACCCTTCTAGTGCATACCAATCAGGTGTGTCTAAACAAACATAGCTTGTAATAATTTTCTCTTATTTCCCAAGCAGTGTGCATGTTTTTACATTTTTCCTAAACACATAACATAGGGAAACTATTTTGATTGGTGCTCTAGGAATTTGAAGTAAGAGGGGAGGGAGAGAGGGGAAGAGAAATACTACGCAAGAATAAACATTTACATAAATTCTAAGAAAAAAGGTACAAACAAGATAACCAATTAAATTATCACTGCAAGGCTAAATAGTAATCAAAACCACTGGAATAATGACCATTTTGTCCAAACTCCAAAGTAACTTATTATTGAGAGAGAGTCAAAAAGACAACATAAAGAATAACAAACAAAAAGAAAGAAGAAAAAAGAAGAGCTTATTTTGTCCTTCCACAAACCTTCACGCACTGCTTCGCATTGTGCTCCAAGCTCCCGCAAACAAAGCAAGGCCTCTTCCGCTTAGCTGACGTACAGTTCACAGTTGTATGTCCTTCTTCACCACAATTATAACATGTTCCCCAACCACTATCTGGAGGATCAAAGTACCTAGGCCCCCGCTGAGAGAATAATTTATAAAGACATACCAAACTAAGCCTTTGTAGGTAAATATGTTTCTCAAAATAACTTCAAATATATTGCTTCAACTCACAAGAAGCTTCCGCAGCACAATGTTATCAGATATATCAACTTTCTCTTCAACCAATTTTCCAGTCTCCAAAGATTTGCATTCCTCTGCCTTCTCTACTTCCTTGTCAACATCCACCTAATTCAATTTAAGAGTGAGAAACCACTAAGAGATTTTCTTCGTCCATTTTCCTTAACATATAAACTTTACAAGTTAAAAATATATATAGAAACCAAACAATGCAGTTAAAGAGAAATTTCTGTAGAACGACATAAACAAATAATTTACTTTACACATTTTACTTCTACTCTACTTCTCCTCATTTTGTTGCCAGTTCCAAGTATTCGTGAATAAATAATAATACAATTAGACTAGTTCCAAGCACTATCTTAAAAATGGGTTAGTTGTTTTAGTGGAAAGCACTAAAATAATAGTGCATATCAACTGATATTATGGGCACTGTTTGTATCTATTAAAAACAATTTACAACATTGCATTTTGAAACCAGGATTTTTATATTTAGAGACCTAAAGAAACAGAAATCCAGACTAGATTAATATCACTACCTAATAGCTAATAATGGCAGAGTTGATCATATAATTCAATATATAAAACCAGAAAAATCCTAAATCTCCCTTCGCCAAAATAACACTGAACTCAGAATTCAAAAAAAAAAATACAAAAATCCAATTTAATATTTCAGCTGAGGTGCTTACACTAACATCCTCGGCTTCAATCCGTTTGCTCTTCTTTTTCACTTTTTTCAATTTCTTTTTCTTAACGTGTTGAACAGCTGAAACGGCTTCTAGCAAAGGCGTCGTCGAGGGATCTAAAACTGTGTCGTTTTTAGAGTTGGTACTACAGGCCCGTAACATTGCTTTCTCCACAATTTTCAAGCTTAAGTCTTCGTTGGCCTCTTCATCGTCGTCGCTGCTCAGCACAATCTGAGATTTCAATGGCTTTAATTGCTCTTCTTTCTCGTCTAATTTTAGCTTTTTCACTGTCTTACCCATTTCAGAGATTGAAAGACGCACAGGGCGCCCTGTGAAAAACCCTAACCCTAATTATACACAACACAAAGCGAAGGAATACTATATTCGAAATTTGTAATTTTTGGGGGTTTCGGAAGTTGGTGCACGTGGTTTTCGTACTCTTATCACGTGAGCAGAGAGTTGGGTCGTTTTTCGGGTAATGGGGCAATTGATGAGTCCAGAACCAGCCAACATTATATAGCCTATGGTACATTGCGTTTGTGACTTCCAAATAACTTACTTATAAATAAGTTACTTGTAAGTTATATTTGTGAGTTAAATATTTTATGTTTAAATTAATATAAATAATTTAATATAAAATATTGAAATTGAATAAAAAAATTAATTGCATTTAACCTTTAAAAGCCTAAATTATGTAAACTAAACATTAACTTATATCTTTATTTATTAACTTAGTTTCATATGCTTATTAAAAAAAAATTGGAACATTTTGTTTGGCACATTTTTTTAAAACAACTTATTGCATAATAAAGCTTCTATGTTTTAAAAATAAGTTGAAAATAATTACTTCAAATATTGAATATGCTATAGCTTGAAGAAAAATAGATATCATTATGTTTGATGCATTGAAAGTAACTCACCTTATAACTTATTTTAAATGAGTTATGCTAAACATTATTTTTTTTCAACTTTTTTTTTTTTAATAATAGTTGTAAATTGTGACAATCATGACCGTGCTTCTGATTAAGATGAAAAATATAAATAATATTTTTTATGAAAATCATTTCCATTACGTTTCACTTAAAAGTTGTATCTTTTTACTTCAAATTTGTAAATTGCTTTAAAACGAAAAAATTTCCCTCTAAATATCATTTTCAATAAAATCTTATATGTTCAACTATTTGTTTAATAAAAAAAAGCAAAACAACGAAACTGATTGTTATGTCTGCAATACTATAAAATAACACATTATTATTATATTTATTAGCATAATTTTATTATCTTAATGTTACAATAAATTTAAACTCAATAAATTTAGGAGTAAACACTAAATAATTATATGTACTTGTAATTTATAAATCTTGCAAACTAAGGTTTCTTTGTGGAATGACAGAATATTTATAAAGAAAAAAAAAATTGGTGTAAAACGATTGGACGAAATGACGATGAAAAATATGAGATTGTGCAAATTTTCATATACATATATATATATATATATGTTGATGACATTTGTGTCTTGAAAAATAAATAAATTTATGTCGTTGAAAAATATTGTGTTTGAGTAATAAATTAAAAAATAATGAAAAACCCAAGGGCTTTGTTTTATAAGTATTTATGTTTATGATTTTGTTTTCGTAGAAAAGAAATGAAAAGAAAACGAACAAGAAAATTGAAAGAATTGGACAATTGTGAAGATGCTTTACGTTTGTTTGTTTTTTTTTTTTTGGTAAAATACGAAAAACAATTTATGATTTCCGAACAAAAACAAAAAATAAGACCAACCACAAAACCAAGCAAAAGCTCCAACAATTTCTATTCTGGATTATCCATGGCGACACTCTCCCACTCATCACTCCACTTTGTACGCTCTCTCCCTCCTCCATCCTCTTTCTCGTCTTCTACCTCCACCATTCGATTCTCTCTCCTCACCCAAATCCCATCACACCCAGTAGAAATCCCCCTCTATTCCGTCGCTTGTTCCACCAAACTCCAACTCATTCGACCAACACAAATTCCCATTTTACTCCTCAATGGATTTGACAATATCCCTTTGGACACCCAGACTTTTATCGTCACAATTAGCGTATTGGTTGCAATTTCTCTCTCACTCTTTCTGGGTCTCAAGGTAAAACAACTTTTTTATGTTAATTTGCTGATGGGTCAGATTTTATTTTAAGTTTGTTTGCTTAATGCAATGTTTGCTTCAGAATTAAAAGTGAGATTTAATTTGTTATTATGTGATTTGTGATGATTTATTCGTGGGTGTTTTTTTAGGGAGATCCTGTTCCTTGTGAGAGGTGTGCTGGCAATGGTATTCTTTTTACCTTTTACATGTATATATATATATATGGAAAAATGTATATACAGTGGAGAGTCGGTTATAGCGACGGTTCACCCGTCGTTATAGATATCTGATACCGTCACTATAGCCCAAAAAAATCGTCGCTATAGCCGACTGTGCACCTACATATGGCGCGCGCACACATATATATATATATACACACACATAAGTGTTTTTGATGGTTGGAGTGATATCTTCCTATTTATTTGGCATGGACATAGTTTTTATAGTCGCCTTAATTGACCAGAATGTCCCGCAAAGGAATGAATTTTTGTTCCTACCCTTTTCCCTTGCTAATAGGTCTGTCTGAAGCCTGAAGGTGTAAAATTATGATCTGATCATGACATCAGAAATGAGATTTCCACGGTAGAAAACACTAAACGCTAGTAGTTTAATTTTTGCTAGTTCTTATCTGGTGGATGCAGATTGTGAAATGCCTATCGGCCCTAGCATCTCACATATGAGGTAACTAACATTCAAGGTTCTAAAAAGCGCTAGGTGGGAGGCGGGCGGCCGGCCTGCCTAGCGCCTAGGGGGCTTAGGTGGGGCTTAGGCGGGATTTTTATTTTAAATCAATTTTAATATTTTATCTTACATTTATCCCAACAAATCAATAATATAAAGCAAAACAATCTATAATAAAGATAATAAAGGCCTTTGCTTAAAGTTCAAACACATATCCATATTGCCAATGTCAAAGTTCAAATACAAACATGCAATTGTTCAAAGATTAAAAACAAACAAATAATCAAAAATACAAACTAATAGTCCTCATCTCCATATCCCTCTATATCTCTAACTCTTCTTCTCCATATCCCTCCAAGATAATGTCCCCATCGGACTCACACTCATACTCCTTCAAGATAATGATCCACAACGTTATTTTGTAGCTTAGTTATTAAAATAAAAATAAAAAAACAATTGCAGCCCTAATTTCTCCGTCTTGCCCGCCTAGTCCCACCTAATCTCCTAGAGGAAAATTTTTGCCGCCTTGGACCTAGGCGAGGCGCCAGGGGGGGCCTAGCGCCTAGGCATGGCGTCAGGGAGGGGCCTAGCGCCTAGGCATGGCGCCAGGGAGGGGCCTAACGCCTAGGCTGGGATTTTTAGAACACTTCTGACTGTTTTTCTTTTTCGCTAGAAGTTAGGTACTTAGATCAAATAGGGTTACAGTTGTAACAAATTGCTAAGAGCCCTCGTGTTAGGGATTGGATTGAATACCCCTTTTTGAGGTAGACGTATAGCCTGTGGCACTTAAAGTGGTTACGCTCTGGCCTCTGGGAAATGTTGAATGGTGGTCCCTTGTCCTACTTTAGATTATGAAGGAGCCTATGTTTACTCTTATCATTTCAAAGAGAAAAATAGAGGAAGGGATGTTATGCACTAGAAGATCAAATATTGCGCTGCTATAGTAGTCTCTTGAACAATTATGAATCCCTTCTTATCTTTCTTTCTCTTGGGCTCTGGGAGATGTGTATTTGTAACAATTGGTTACTAATCGACTTATATTTATGCTTTTGGAATTAAGCTGACTGTATACTTTGCTTCTTTGCTTCAAGTCTTTCAGTTCTTTTTATGCTCTAATACTTAATACTCTTTTTATGTAAGTTTTAATTGCTATTGAATAATTGAATCTGTTTGGAATTCCCTTTGTTCTTTTAGTGACTTGTGATTTGCCTGTATATAGGCTGTAAAAGAAAATGGCAAGATATTAACATTATTCCATGTTCATGAATAGGTGGCACAAAATGCGTCTTTTGTAGTGATGGTAAGATGAAGCTAGAAGCAGGCTTGGTTGATTGTAAGGTGTGCAAGGGTGCAGGTATTTTAGATATTTATTTTTCTGTCTTTTCGGATGTGTATTACCACTTATGCTCTATGAAACATGAATATGGATAAGGAACGTGGATGCAACATGACAAGAACAAAGATTGACTCGGAAAATCCTTTAAAAGTAGGATGCCGACATGAGGATTTGACCATATGTGTGTGTATATATATATGTACATATATATACATATACATATATATACAAACACAACCATCTGTCAGGATCAAAAGAGCAAGGCTAAACTGGGCATAACTAAAATAGTTAGTATATTCTAGAGTTAGATATTTTGTATGCACATGTGTGCACATGGAGGTTGTTAGCATGTGTGTGAAGGATAAGAAAGTGATGTAGGTTAGGAGTGTACACTTTTCAGCATTTTAGTAGTTATATATATGTATGTAGTGGGAAGGGTAATCCCCAACTTTTGATATTATGCATTTTATGAATGAAATTGGAAAGTAAGCTTTCAGCTACTCCATTTTATCTTTCTTACGAACACGGTGAGTATTCACTGTGTTCTTCACCTCCTTCCTCCATATTCTCTCTAATTCTCTACTTCTATATCTGTTTCTATCTCTATTTCTAGTTAGGATCCTAGCTGGGCCTAACAAATTGGTATCAGAGCTCAAGTTCTATCCAAACTCATTATCTTCTTCCTTCTAATACTCTGTTTTCTTCTCTATTTTCAACCTCTGAAATCTTCTTTTCTTCAAAACCAATCTGAACTCTACCCTCTTCTACTCTTCAAACACACCTAGAACCAGCCCAGTAACAGCAACAACTACTTTAGATTCCAGTAACAAGGTAGCAGAAACAACAATCATGGAGGCTCTATTTTTATGCCGAACCTGCAACTCAACAAATCTAAGTGATTAATCACTTGTTTAAGGTAATAATATCTTTTATCTTACATTTTAGTCATATACACATAGCCCATAGCATATTTCTCATCAACACCCAAACATGTTTCAATCAATATTTTGCTTGGTCTTCTTGGTCGAGAAAAAATTTCCAGATTTTGGAAATTAAAGTTGTTTGATCTGTTTTGTTTGAGCTTAGTGATTCCAATTAACTTGTTTAACATATCTAGTAGTGGTTTAAATATTCAAAAACCCAAAATATTAAAATCAATTTTCAGAGTTTTTTCAGTTTAAATATTAAAAAGTTTCTGCTTATATAACTAGTATTATTGCTTGTTGCTACCATGGTAACTTGTGTTGATATCTAGCTCTAATCCTTTGGTGCTATAGTTTGTTTTCTGTGCTTAATTACTCTATAAAATTCAACTAAATTTTAGCTAGTTGAGTTTAAAACTTGTTTTGCTTCGGATACTCAGTTGTTTCACTGAGGAAGTCCACTTCTCACTTAAATAGCTACTCAAGCTCACTTACTCTTACTCAAGTAGCAATTGAATTCATTTTCAAACTTAGAATCACAATTGTTTTGTGACTCATTTTCTCTCTACTCTCTATAAGTATGGTTGGTCCTTCACAAATGTTACAGCAGGATTTCATAAACTACAGAGAGTACACCAATGAGAAATTGCAACTCATTGATGAGAAAATGGACCATTTCATGAAAGGTATGAATGAACTGTTAAGGCAGAAGAGCCCAGATAATGATGACAGGTTTGAAAATCCTTTTGGGGATAATGGAAGGGGCAAGAGGCCTGTTCATATGGAGCAAATAAGAGATAAGGGCTTATTTAGAGGCCCTAGACATGCTGAACAAGAAAGAGCTTGGAGAAACGAAGAAGATGATGCTCAATGGAGGAGGAGGAACCAAAATGATGATGATGGTGAAGAGGGGAGAGAACTGAAGCATCTTAAACTGGCTTTCCCATCATTTACTGAGGGTGATGATGCTAAGAGTTGGATTCAAGGCTGTGAGGAGTACTTTAGCATCTATGGAATTAACTCCCAAATGAGGATTGCCAGAGGTGGGATGCACCTCCATGGCTCTCCAAAGTACTAGTACAAGTCTTATGTCAATGGCAAGGATGGACTTACATGGAGGGAGTTTGCAAGTGACTTCACTATGAGGTTCATTGAGGCAGGTGTGGAGAATATATATGAACAGTTCAAGCTACTAAAACAAGTAAGCACTGTGAATGCTTACTATGATGAGTTTGAAAGGCACAAGGGGAGATTGCTTGAAAAGTTGCCTCACTTGACTCAGGACTTCTTTGTTGGCGGACTTAAACATGAAACCAAAAAGATGGTAAAGCTAATTGACCCTGAAACACTTTTCCAAGCCTTCAAACAAGCCAAATTCTATGAAAGTCCTCTTCTAAAACCTGCAAACAACTACAATAAAGCCCAAAGTCCTTACACAAACACTCAGCCCCAGCTACAAAAAGGACTTCCCTGCACCTATTGCCATCAAAATTCCTATGCTCACCTATCCTAGAAAAGACTTTAACAAGCCTAAACCTATTACTACAGCCCAAAGTGATGAGAGAAAAGCAAAAGGTCTTTGTTTCTACTGTGATGAGAAGTACACCATGGGACATCAGTGTAAGGTTTCCCAGAATTTTATGATTACTTGCGTAGACTACCCGGACTGTGAAGACTACATTGGTCCTCCTATGTTTGATGAAGAACCAGAACTTGTTTGGGAAGGGATTCGAGAAAATCCAAAAGAAACAACTGACCTACGCCACCTACAACTTAAGGGAGAAACCAAAGGTGAACAAACTCTTATTCTTAAAGGAAAAAGTGAAGGAAAACAACTAATGATGTTAGTAGACAGTGGGAGTAACTTAAATTTTCTAAGCCAAAAAGCTGCAGGGGTCTTAAACTGTTCTTTACATCTTATTGATCCTATTATCAATACCCTTCCTAATGGAGAGGACTCTAGAGTAGCACCTCATGCCCTGAGTTTAAATGGGACATTGACAACCACAGTTTCAGCACACCTTTGTGGGTTATTAATTTACAGCAACATGATGCCATCTTGGGAACTACATGGATAAAGCAACTTGGAGTAGTACATTTCAATTACGATGAACTTCTCATGAGTTTTCTGCACAATGGGAAAGAGATACAACTGCAAGGGATAAAAAAACCACAACACACAGAAGCTATAAATCTCCCAGCTTGCAACTACCTGACAATAGCTCAACCAGCTTAGATGTCCCAAATAGTTGAAAGTTATGAAGGGGATACTAATATTTCCCAAGTTATAACTGAATTAGCAGCTACAAAGATGGGGCCTAATGAATTTGAATTAGTCCATGGATTACTTAAGTACAAATGTAAGTGGGCGATAGGATTCTAAGGAGAATTGAGAAAGCAACTATTTGAAGAACTTCATGAAAAAGGAGTTGGTGGCCACTCAGGAACTAGAGCCACTCTAAAAAAGAATAGGGTAGTACTTCTATTGGATAGGAATTTAGAATGATATCACATAGTGGGTGGCTGAGTGCCTTTTTGCAAAATTTGGACTTAATTAACTTGTTTGTTAAAATAGGTCCTAAGAGAATTTTTTTGGACAAAATAATAAATGGTATATATGGTTGGTCGTGTAATCGTGGTTACATAGATGCTTTTTATGCAACATTCTTTACTGGGGGATAAGAGGATTGGCCGAATTGACTTCTTTTTTTGATAGACAAGTAATTGATGGAATTACAAATGGAGTTGGTGTTTTGAGTTTTTTTGTTTGTCAATTTTCCAAACATAAAAATGTGAAAAACCCTGGGCTGCTCCAACCACTACCCATCCCTAATCTACCTTGGATGGACATAGCTATGGATTTCATCAGTGGACTCCCTAACTCCAAAGGCTATGAAGTTATTTGGGTTGTTACTGATAGGTATAACTAGGACTGAGCATAATTCGGGTATAACCGAATTACCGAACCGAACCGAAATAATTTAACCGAATTTTTCTGAAATTTCGGTTATTTTTACTATTTCGGTTATATCCGAATTATTTTACGGTTTTCGGTTAGTTTGTACGGGTATCATTTTTGGGTTATTCGGTTAAACCGAATAACCGAACAAAACTGTTTATTCGGTATGGCTATGAAAATAAAAATAGGGCTTTTGAGTTAAATGGGCCATGAGTCTATGGGTCACACATATAAAACTAAATGGACTAATTGGCCAGATATCTTTATTCCCTCTGTCCCTTTCAGATTTGAAACTCTCCTATTACAACTCTCTCTTTCTCTTTCTTTTACTCCCTTTCTATGCCATGTTCTGAAAATCCCTCTTTTGTTTTCTTTGACGATACCCATTAGAATAAATTACTACCCCATGATTCTCACACTTAATTTCTTTAATAAAGTTATCTGCTTTTCTTTCTGTAATTGTATTTGCCGGATTCTTTTCTACCCTTCTTCTGAAATCTCAGCTCAATTGGGTATGTGCATCCTTGTAAATTGATTTTAGGGTTGTGCTTTAATCTCTGTTTTTTTTATCTGCATCTGCCTTACTTTGACCTTGAATTATTGTGGGTTCCTTTGATTTGATTTGAACTTCTTGTTGTTTTCTTCTTGGTGCTTGAGATCTCAATTCTTGGTTGTGGCTGTGAGTTCTGTTGTATTCTAGCTCACTGTTTGGCCTACATCTTCAGAGGTGACATGGTATCAGGGAAAGCGCTTGGCCTACCATATAGTTTTTTAATTCGGTTTTTAACCGAATAACCGAATAACCTATTCGGTTATTCGGTTAGTGTCAAATTCGGTTAGTTATTCGGATACCAAAAATAATGTTTGTTCGGATATCGGTTATAACCGAATTTGTAGTTCGGTTCGGTTATTAACCGAATGCTCAGCCCTAGGTATAACAGAAACTCTCATTTCTTACTTCTCAGTCATCCTATCTCGGCCAAAACATTATCCCAATTATTCTTTGAGAACCTCTTTAAGCTTCATGGCCTTCCTGGCTCAATTGTGAGTGATAGGGATCCTATATTTTTTAGTGACTTCTGGCAGACACTATTTAAATTTGCAGGAACAAGGCTCCACATCAGTACTTCCTATCATCCTCAAAGTGATGGAAGCACTGAAAGGATAAATCAATGTTTAGAGCAACACCTAAGAAGCATGTGCAGTCATTCACCAAAACTATGGAGCTCTTGGCTACCTATGGCAGAATGGTGGTTTAATACCACTTTCCACACTTCTTTACAAACAACCCCATACAAAATTCTCTATGGTCATGACCCTATACACCTAAGCATTCCCTCAAAATTTGGTACCAACATTGCAGCAATAGAGGACATTCTTGCAGAGAAAGAACAACAGTTGGAAATTCTCAAGGAGAATTTGGCCAAGGCACAACAAAGAATCAAGAGTCATGCTGATAAAAGAAGAACTGAGAGGGATTTTAAGGTTGATGAGTGGGTGTACCTGAAGCTACAACTTTATAGGCAGAGTTCAGTGTCAATAAGAAAGAATATGAAACTACCCCAAAATTCTATGGGCCTTTTAAAATTCTGGAAAAATATGGGGCTGTTGCATACAAACTAGAGCTTCCAAGCACTAAACGGATACATCCCACCTTTCATGTCTCACAAGGCATTTGGGGACAACTCTAATCAACACACAACTACTAGAGGTTAATCAAGAAGGGCAATTTGATGTGGGACCACTCAGAACCTTAAAACATAGGAGAATTTACAAAGGAAGCAAGGTCATTTATCAGTATAAATATTGCAGCTTGGAGGAAGCCACCTGGGAAGATGAAGACCTGCTCAAACTCAACTATCCAGACTTGTTACTTTATTCATGAGGACATGAATTCTCTTAAGGGGAAGGAAATGTTAGGATCACAAGAGCAAGGGTAAACTGGGCATAACTAAAATAGTTCGTATATTCTAGAGTTAGATATTTTGTTTGCACAAGTGTGCACATGGAGGTTGTTAGCATGTGTGTGAAGGATAAGAGAGTGGTGTAAATTAGGAGTGTTTACATTTTTCAACATTTTTGTAGCTATATATATGTATGTAATGGGAAGGGTAATCCCCAAGTTTTGATATTATGCATTTTATGAATGAAATTGAAAAGTAAGCTTTCAGCTACTTCATTTTATCTTTATCTTTCTCACGAACACAGTGAGTGTTCACTGTATTCTTCTCCTTCTTCCTCCCTATTTTCTCTAATTTTCTGTTTCTATCTCTATTTCTGTGGTTAGGATTCAACAAGGACCTGACACCATCTTTAGTAAAACTAAATCTAACATCAATGGGTATTGAAAATCAGGGATCATGAGTATTAGAGCTCACTGTAAATGGACTTGGGCATATAGTGAAAATGTGCTGGCATAGGGTCTATACTTATTTTATATGTACACAAGTATGATAACCTTTTCATTCTATTTATCAAAAAAAGAAATAAAAAATTTCATTCTTCCGTTCGCTCTCCTTTAGTATAATTTTCCTTCATCTTAGTTTTGTAATGATATTTATTCTCAGTAAAAAAAAATCTCTCTAATTACACTTAAAGTTGCATTACTAAAGAAGTCAAATAGCTACATGCAAGGTTTGGAGTCACATGTTCACAATTATTCAAGAAGTATAGAATTGCATTATTAAATAAATAACTTTATTTTTAATTATGAGCATGTCAAAGAAGTAATGCAAAAGTGTATTGGAGTTTCCACAAATGGTTCATAACAAACATGAGTCCTTCATTCCTTCAAGATGTTCACAGGCCTTAGCCTATGGGATTTCCATACATCTTATAGAACTGAATCTTACTTTAACAGTATTTAAATAATGCTAGGGGTCCCAAATTATCCTCCAAATTTGGTGTCCAAAATTATGTGTCATTATTACATTAGTTGACCACATAACTATTGATTGTTCATGTAATAAAATGCACTATAAATCTAATTTATGACCCTAACTTTGTTACCCCTAGAATTCCTCATTAGCTCGAGAATATAAACATCTGTTTACATGTGTAATAATACCATCAGAATTTTAACAACGAACCCCAGTTCTGTCATATATTATCTGTTCTGTATCATGAGAATGAATAGCATCTATTTGCAACCATCATCATATGCAGAACTCTATGAAGTTACTTTCCTTTATTGATTTTGTCAAGATCCTCCAAACTTGCCCACTGATGGGATCATGGGACTTTGGCCTGGGGTGAGTGATACCACTATATACAGTTATGATAGTTACTTCTACTTAGAAACAATGAAATGGCTTGTGAGCTTGGAGGTATCATTCTTCAAGATTTAGTATTTATGTGAAGGTAGAAATATGCCAAACCATCGGGTTTTCACTCGTTGCAATTTGCGTGCTTTTTCATATTACATATTGTTTCTTTAAATAGAAGAAAAAAATTTATTCAAAAGAAGAAGCATTATATAGTGTGAGGACAAGGAGTCCTCCAAGAAAAACAAAATGACAAAACTAAAGGGATATTAAAGAGCAGGCCACCAAATTCTGTGAAAATCTGGGCTATTAGGCAATGCCACCCCCTCTAAAAGTTCCAATTGATGTTTCCCAAAGCGAAGCCAGTAAAGGAACTCCCTTAAAAATCAAGGTAGTGACCTTTATTGTTTAGTCCATACCTATGTGTTTACTTATATTTGTGTTACCTTGCCTCTCTGCAGGATTGATACTCTGCAAAAAGTGTGCAGGCTCAGGATATTCAAGACGCCTATGAGCTATAGTAGGGTTTTCCACATTTTCTCTATGTTAATCCCGTTTTCTCAATTGGTAAGATGATTTTATTGAGGCTCTTTTTACCCTTTAAACCCTAATTTTATGTTCTTTTATACGGAGTATAGTTATTTTGTCTGGTTGATCTGTTATCCTACATAGTCAAAAATTTCTATAGGCAGCAGCAGATTAATGGAGTATTATGTAAATGCATTTTCTTTTAAGATTACTCATTACTGAAGTTGTTCTCAAATCATCTTAGAGTTAGCACATATGATCCCGATAAATGAAAGTATGAAATAATTTTTTCTTGATAAAATTTCGTGAAAGATTTGGTAAAAGGTCTCTATCACAGGAGTAGGTCAGCATAAAGAATTAAAGCTTAATCTTCTGATTTAATCAGGATTTTTCTTTCTTTCTTTTTTTTTTGTGAACTGTTTATGATAAGTAAAACTAATCAGGTCTTTGCAATTGACAAGTAATTAGAATAGTGGAACTATGAGGCACAAAGATTCTAATATCTTGTCAGTTGCTAGATCAAGCTTTAATTCTTGATGATGACTTTTCTCTGAAGGCTTAATTCTATTTGTTGTCCTTTCTAAAGACTCATTCTAACACCTCTTACAACCAATTCCTGCAATTCACTGTGGCTGTTTTTGTTTCAGCACAAATTTAGGAGAAGGAATAAATATTAGTGAAAATCTCAATTCCAATCGATTGTTTTGTTCTATAATTCCAGAACTTTTGAATGAGAAATATAATAGAAAACAACTTCTCTGATTAAAGCCTGAAATTTGTTTTCTGCCTTGACCAAACACATTGACATGCCCCTTTTCCTTGAGAATCTACAAAAGAGATATATTGATGGAAGCTATTGAACAATGTCTCTTTTAGATATACATAAATCTCATTAACCTTGCATTTTATTGGATGAAAGGGTTTAAAAGGATTATATGAATCTCATGGCCTAATTTTGGAAGTAGATTTTTAAAAAAAAATTCCAGTCACCCAAATAATAAGAAATTGAGAAATAAGGATCTGACGTTCAAATATTTTCTGAGAAAGAATTTTCACTAAGAGTTTTATTTAACAATAAAACAAACAGAGCCTTATGAGAATGGCTTATACACAACCCACTCACCAAATGCACTTGTGCATGCACACAGTAGATAAGTTCCTGCTTGAGAGAAATAATGTGCTGAAATTATTCATGGAAACATGACACTCACACAAGATAATTTAGGGATAATGATCACGGCTAGATAGTGTTCAATGGGTATTTAAGTTTTTTGTCAATAAATAGAGGAAAGTAAGAACTCTGGCTTTCAGTGGTAAGGACAACTATGACTATTTTTTTAAGTTTCTCTAAATCATTATCTTCCCCTAGCATATGAAGAGAGAGAAAAGAATGATGATACTTTGGTCTTATTTAGAATTATGACAGTTATGCTACTACTCACTTTACATAAATTTTCGGAAAAGAATATATATTTTTCTTTGGTGTTGATTTTGTTGATTATAGCTGCTATGAGCTCTACTTCTTCCATTTGTTGCTGCACGAGTATATCTTTGTTGATGTGCTTCCTGACCCCCTTTTACTTGGTATCAAGATTTTTAAAAGCTTGTTTTGGCTAGTTTAGCTGCCAAAGTGATTTTCAGCAGCATAAATTAGTCATCAAACAAGTTAGGACTGTAATAAAAAGAAAAGAAATAAGTCTCTGCTCAGAAGTATATATGATATCAAGCATTTGTTTTATGTCCATCTTCTATAGCATTAATTGTTGACATATGTTTCATTTACTTTATCAGTTTGGATTTGCCCGTAAGCTTTTATCGTCTTGTTGCTTTATTATTCATGGCTTTTAGAGGAGAGAAAAAAATCAGTGACCTTGTTGTGGGTTTCATTAGTGAGATTGAGTACTTCTTGCTGCAAATATCTAAATGATACTTAAGATACGTATACATGCCTTTGGTGGACAGATTTCTCCTCAATATATACTTTTCCATTCGTATGCCGGAGTAAATACGTCGGCAATCTTAATGAAGCCTTTATAACTCGGATGAGATGGAACCTGAATAGCTGTAGGTGCGGAAATGTTGTAACAGTTAATGTGGCTTGTGGAAGAGAAATAAGTTTGAGTTGTACATTTGAAGAGATTTTAGTCAGCCCTTTTGTTATTTCTATATGTATCTTCTTTCGGACCGAGGATTTTCTTTCCTGTTCATTTTCTATCAAGTTTCTGCTGAAGCTGGACACAAAATTTTATTTCTTTTGATGACTCATGAATCTATCTGATATGTTCTTTAAACTTTAATACTCCCAAACTTTACTGGTATCATGTATCTTTTCTGATGTGATTGCAGATTGCCCATTGTTTTTCTTCTTCTAAAGAGATGAATGTGAACAGCTGCTGGAATGGGCAGAGTCAGTTAGAGTAAAAATTGATGGTCACTTGGGATGATTTTAACTTGAACAATGCTCTGATAATCTGATGATTCATCTGTGTGAATCTAATTTTTGTCTAAATTTCTATGTATTTCTCTCTCACTGTATAATCCAAAATTTTGATGGGAGCAATTTGCCCTCTGTCCTAAAGTATTCATAACATCAGGGAGTGATATTATATTTTCCATTTCAATAATTTTTCAGAATATTATTTGTCTCAGTAAACCAACAACCATTCAACCAGTTCACAAATTATAAGTTATACAAAACAAAAGGTAATAAAGCATATATGCAATTTTTTGTTAAAATAGTTTGTGCACAAACTTGTCAATAAGCTCCCAGTTCAAGAATGTTTCTTTGGTCTGTCACCCGAACCGGGTCCAACTCAAGTGAACCGGCCCCTTAATGAACAGTCAAATTATGAGCCATATTAACCGCCCATAAACATACGGCTAAAGTTGACCACACCAATAGGCCATTCATTAGGTTTCGCTAACATTCTTATTTTGTGTTACTCAACTTCTTGGCTAGTACTAGTAGTAAGGACCCTACATGCTTGATCATTTGATCTACACCCCAAATTTAATTCTCTTCATCCCCTCATTGCAATAATTCTTTTGTTCTATAGCAAATAATTAATTATTGATCTTTTAAAGTCAAAAATTCAAAATTAACATATTTTTTTATTTTAGTCAAAAAATATGATAAATATTATAATTTATCTAAAAAATAATCACTTCAATTTTAAATTTAAAAATATTTTAAATTATTTTTTAAAATTAATTATGATATCATAATTTAGAAACAAAAAGTATTTATATAATTTTTAATAAAAAAAATAATATACAAACCGACAAATATTTAATCAGATTAAATTACGATTAAAAATAAAATAAATTAGAATAAGACATTTTTTTAATTCCCGTATGCACATAAAACCTTTATAATTTGATGAGTTCCTTCCCGGCTTCCAGCGGTCTAGGTATATATATATATATTCATTCATTTTCATCGATCCAAAATATTAACAAACCCCTCTCGAACTGAGTCTGTCGTGAATACATCTGAACTAATCCGAATTTATCCCAATTGAAGATCCAAGCTTCTTGTATCGATTGCTCCAGCTTTGATTTCAGCTTTTGTGTAAAAGATTTGAAAAAATGTTTCCCGGTATGATGGATCCCGAGTTGATCAGACTCGCTCAAGAGCAGATGGGTCGTATGTCACCCGCCGAATTAGCCAAGATTCAGCAGCAGGTTTACTTAATTTATTGATATTCTTCAAATTTGTTCATGAGCAGATGGGTCGTATTGATATTTTTTTATCTGATTATTTTTGTTTATAATTTGGAGTGAATTAGTTAAATTTTAGTTATTGATTTCCTTTTTTTCTTGCTTAGTTAGGGTCCTTCAGCTCCCATTTTTTTGTTTCTGCTCCTACTTTTTCAAATCAGGAGCAGATAATGTTGTTTGGCAGCTGTTTCTGCTCTGGAAAACACAATTAATTTTTTTTAATTTTGGCAACACTATGAGCCATTCCAACTGTCCAGACATGAGACATTGAATCTTATTAACAACAAAATTCCAAAATCCAATTCTTCAGACAATACAATAAAACAATTGTTTTGGTGGTTGAAAACAAAAATATGAAGCAGAAACATGAAAGAAGAAGCAGGTACCAAACTTTCATGAATGTTGGGTTAGTGGTTTTGGGTTGGTATTAGTTTATATTTTATAAGTGAAATTGAGAAAGTTCAAATCTTATGACTTGATGGTACGACTGATTACACTTCTTAACTATCAAAAAGTCATTCATCTTGGTCATGGTTATTTGATCTCGGAATACTCGTAAAGAAATGGGTATAACATGAAATTGTGCAATTGTTGTTCATTCGGGTTTTGATCAGGTACAGAAGTTATGTTTGGACCTTTAAAATAATTGTGAAATGGGACCCTGGGTGTAAGCAGGTTTAGCTGGCTTAGTCCATTAGCTTTATCTGGTTAAATACAGTTACTCCATAATCGTTCCTCTAGAATGCATTTACCTTTTATATGGGGTGCTGTATGTGGAATTTATGCAACTTAGTTTTATTTTGGAAGTACATGAGCTAACAGTTTTAAATGGGACAGTTTTTGCAAGTTTAGTCGGCATTTTAGGAAGAAATTAATAATGTGGATTGTTTTTGGTCACTATTACACTTCTAGTGATTGCTTCTTTCAGTTGACTGAAATGACTGTTTAAATGGAGTTTGTGATCTATGGTTGATACTGCAGATGATGTCTAATCCTGAATTGATGAGAATGGCTTCAGAAAGCATGAAAAATATGAGGCCTGAAGACTTGAAGCATGCGGCAGAACAATTGAAGAATACCCGTCCAGATGACATGGCTGAGATAGGTGAAAAGATGGCTAATGCTACACCTGAAGAATTAGCGGCTATGCGTGCTCGGGTAGATGCACAGGTCACTTATGAATTAAATGCAGCTCAGATGCTGAAGAAACAGGTAACTGGTCAGCTAGTAAAGACATGAAACATTAACAATAATTTACTTTTTCTAGAAAGGTGTTCTCACAGATTGTTCTCATATTAGAAATTTATGCTGTTTGTTGATTTGGGGTCCAATCAACTCAATTTTACGCATGTGATATTATCTCTTATTTTCTTATCTGGTTGTTTTTTTAAAATTAATTTTTGTATATACATTTATATTTTCGATGAGTATCCAAACTTTTACGATTATGAATTCCTTCATTCTTTGGCTAATATATGGAGTTTCCGTGTGCTTGTGAGCTATTGAGTTTTGGTTGGTTAGGGGGTCCATCATTCTTTGGCTAATATATGGAGTTTTTGTGTGCTTGTGAGCTATTGAGTTTTGGTTGGTCAGTTTCCTAAACGAGTATAAACCTTCATCTTATACTTCAGAAACCATAAAATTTCCAACTTCATTGTTGAAACTAATCCTAAACCCCTCTGCCCTCTTTCCTATTTGATACTAAGAATTTTTGTCTAGTGAAGTATGTAACAACCTGAAGTCTGAATCAAATCAAATCGTAACAAGTCTCAATCCACTGTCCCAATAATATCTTCTTGGGTCATCTCATCCACAACAAGCCTCCTAAAAGGTCATAACTGAATGCACTATTAATAGTAGGATGAGACCTTATATATATATATATATATATATATATATATATATAAAATTAACACATGTTCCGATATGGGACTAAGGTGTTATAATCTCCCCCTCTTAAATACCTGACGCCCTCGTCATGCCCGAATACATAGCCACATAGTTCAGAATATTTGTCTCTCTAGCAATCGTGAGATAGTACCAACGATCTTTGTGGCTTTATCTCAGGCACGTCTTTGTCCACACAATACAAATACAATGATATTACCAACCACCTTCGTATCCCCACCTTAAGCAACATGTCCAAATGACTCAATCCAAGTTTTCGAGAGTCAACTCTAATACAATTTGTAACAACTCGGGTCAAATCTCGAAGTCGAATCAAATCATAATAAGGCTCAATTCAATGCCTAAATAGTATTTTCTCGGTCATCTTAGCCACCACATGCCCACTCAAAAAGTCATGACTAAAGGTAATATGAGTAGTAGCATGGAATCTTATATACACAAATTAACCTATATGTTATCCGTACATGTGGGTTAATTAGATTAATTAGATATGTATATGTACATAAGATCCATGAACTTGTCGTACTTGGTTATGATTTCCATTAGAATTTTATCACGTGGCCATCTATTCTTTGACATTGTAAAACTTGATATTTCTACAAATTCTCTCTCACGTGAGTGTGGGCCACATTTACTATTTATGGGAGAAGGACCTTGTGGATTTCTCACTTTTGCTTGTGGATATATCAATTCCCTAAAATTAACAGTTTGTTGCATGAATTTTTCTCCCTTTTGAGCTCCTAAATTTATATGGTCTAGATGATATTTTAATTGCACTGTTTGTGCCTGATAAATATAATAGTTTTTTGAAAAGATCATTTAGGAAGTTTTAAGATTTTATAGTGATCTGTTACGTGCAACTCTGTATATATAAATATAAATAATTAGTGATAATATGGAATCATTTGCAAATTTGGTAAATACACATCTAGTGCAGTATATTTGTGAATCTGATTTAGTTGATATGGTATTCGTTTTTCAGTGAAAATCTCCGATCAATTGCAATAATGCATCTTACTTGCATACAATTTGAAAATTAAGCTATAAAGGAAATACCTCTATGTAGATATTGATTGAATTTCCAATTATTGGCATCTAGCATGTATTTATGGATCCATTCACACTATGACAGGGTAATGATCTTCACAACCAGGGAAAGTTCAATGATGCCTCGCAGAAATATATGCTTGTAAGTTTAGCGTTTCTTTTGGTTCCTATTTTATGTTGCAAGTGTTTCTTTCATAGTTTCCTTGTATGTGTAGTATTTTCTGAAATGACGAAACTCTAATTTATTTTTTTCATTTTTTCTTTACTGTTTTTAACTTAGGCAAAGAAAAACCTGAGAGGCATTCCTGGATCCAAAGGCCGAAGTCTCATGTTGGCATGCTCCCTTAATTTAATGTCATGTTATTTAAAAACAAGGCAGTATGATGAGTGCATAGAAGAAGGTAGTGAGGTATGACAACTTAGTCTGTTTACTTTGCTTTTATGGATATGTCAGAGATGTGATACTGCTTTATATAAATGAAGTGAGATGCATATAATATGAATGGTTCCCTTGCCTCTCACTACAAAAATATAAGAAGTACATATCTGAATTGCTGCAGGTCTTGGTCTATGATACAAAGAATGTCAAAGCTCTGTATCGAAGGGGTCAAGCCTATAAAGAATTAGGACAACTAGAAGTGAGTGTTCATAGGAATGTTATTCGAATATGTTTTTGTTAATGGTGTTCATGATGTTCATCTATCCTCAAACCATTTTTTGTATTATCTGATGGATTTTCTGAAATATATAGGATGCTGTGTCTGACTTGGGTCAAGCCCTTGAAGTTTCCCCTGATGATGAAACTATTGCCGATGTCTTAAGGTATTAATGTTTTCTAAGTTCAACCTAGTAGTAGCTTTTCCCATGCTATACACAGCACATGTATACATTTCAGCTTTTGCCAAAAGTTACATTTATTAAGAGAAACTATTTTAATTTTTTAAACAGTTGTACCAGGTTTTATTTGCTTGTATCAACTCAAGCTTTGCCTTCAAAGGTTAAAACATGGATTACTTATAATATGCTATATTCATCCATATCATTCTAGTTCTGATAGATCAAGCCTTGTCTTTTGTTCTTTCCCCAAAAGATCAAAGTTAAATGTTTGGTATTCTTTAGATGGACCAAGATTATTCGTTTACTAACATGTAGGTAGGATTGCAGCTCAATTGATAACTAATAGTTCAATGTTGAACTTATTTTATCCTATTTTATGCTCATAGTATTAAATTGTCAACCATGATATTCAGGAAAAAAAAGACAAGGTAGAATCTTCATTTTTACAATCTGATATAAGTATTTTGTTGACACAGGGATGCCAAGGAGACATTAAGTAAACAAGGTGGTGTGCACAGAGGTAGCTGCTTTTCCTTCAACTGAATTTTTTTTTTAGCAAGTCATATCTTTTTTCATTTTTTATTATTCTTTGGACCTTATCCTTTTCTTTTTTCATTTTTTTAAATAAAAAATCAATAGGATTGATTATTGAAGAAATTACGGAAGAAGTACAGTCTTCGTCATCTAAAGATCAAGGTTCACCTTCAGAATGTTCTGCATTGCAACCGCAAGAAACCAACGGTGGGGTACCATTAACCAACTCAGAGAGTTTGCAAACTCTAAAAGATGACCCAGAATCTATCAGGTTTGTTACATTAACAATGAAATTTTCAAAGTCCTTTTTATTCCAAGCTGTAAATATGTCCACCACATTGCTAAAAGCATCTTGTTTTATTTTAACTTTATTTCCTTCTTACTTTCTTTTTCCCCTTCTATCACAACATTTTAGTTCACATCGAATGGATATAGTTGATTGATGGTGTTATTACATCTCATACTATTGTTGTTGTCATTCCTTTATAATTCTTGTTATCTAGGAAGCACATGCACTTCCACAAGGTTGATGGCTTACACACCGTTGCTTCACAGAATGATTTAATATTATGTGTCCATCACTTATTATAAAAATAATTACATGTATGATGCATGCTAAGGGTAATCTGCACGTAACTCCCCTAAGATTTGTGTCAGCTGCACACAACGCCGTATGTTCCCCAAATAAGGTCTGTGAAGGGTCGTGCAATCATGGCAGACTACAAGGAGGTTATTTTCAATCAACAAAATATACGCTATGTTTCAATTTTGAATTTGTAGCTATAAGTTACATATTAGTATATCTCTACTTGCATGCATACATATGTTGTTTACTGAGCATGGTGATACTAGTTATTTTGTAAATACAAATTATCGATTCAGAGGACATCTTGTCCTGTTTTCTTGTACTCTCCTTTCTTCCTTGGTAAAAATCCTTCTTCTGTTGAGATAAAAAATGATAAATATAATTCATATATTTTTAGTTTTATGTTATTGTCATCTAAATTTATAAAAATTAATTTAGTATATAATGTAACATGTAACATTAAATAAAAGGAAAGATATTTCATATTTGACGAATGGGTCTTGATCTCTTGGTAATAGCAGGTCAGTTCTTTTTTTTACTGCAATTTTGTCGCATTGTTGCCCCTCCTTTACATACATTGTCTTCACAATTCTGTTAAGTTGCATTTGTATTCTCTGCAATTATAACCATCAAGTAGTTTAATGTAATCCTAATTTTTCTTTTCTTTTTGTTGGCATATTGGATAGATTGTTTCAAAACTTTATTTCTCAAGCTGATCCAGAAACACTGGCTGCTATGAGTGGTGGAAAAAATGAAGGGATATCTTCTGATATGGTGAAGACTGCCTCAAATGTAATTAGCAAGATGTCTCCTGAAGAGCTTCAAAGAATGCTCCAGTTAGCCTCCTCATTCCAGGGGGAAAATCCAAGCTTCAATAGGGGTTCCAGGGATTCTAATTTCAACAATATTAGTCCTGGACCAGTTCCTGCAGATGTGACGCCTGACATGCTTAAAACGGCATCTGATATGATGAGTAAAATGCCAGCAGAAGAACTGCAGAAAATGTTTGAAATGGCATCATCTTTGAGAGGGAAAGATTCAGTACCTGCTGCAGCAACAGCCTTGCATCGCAATGGAGTGCGATCAGATAGATCAAACACCCAAGAAACTCGTGAAACTTTTACTTCTGATGGGGATCATTCTAGTGAAAGTAGTTCTTCTCAAGGGTTTTTGGATTCAAGAAGTGCTCCTCAATCAAGCTTCACAAGTTCCAGCACTCCTCAAGCTACCTTTCCAAGCTCTAGTGTTGATCTGCAAGAACAAATGAGAGACCAAATGAAAGATCCAGCAATGCGGCAGGTATTCTGTTTGGATCCCTTTTGTTTATATATTTCGTTTGAGGGAGGGACAGGCTCCAAAGGTGGTATGCGTGTGTCCTTGCATGTTCATTGCCACTTTTCTTTTATCTTGTTCTTTGCATTCAAGACTTTCCCACTAATTCTATTCAGACGTGCTTTACCTTATAAAGAATTTTCTCAAATTCAGAATGGCAACGTTTGAATATAAAAATATGTATATTTGTCTGTCACTATGTTTTTTTGTATGCATAAACCATGATGGCATACCCGAATAAACCAAAACAACAGAGGCTGTTTTTAATGCAACAGCAGATTGTGTATTCAGATTTCTTGGGATCACGGTGTGAATGGCAGTCATGTTTTTTCTCGATTTATTTAACTGAACCAGCTTTCTCTTTCACCACATCTGAAAGGATTCTTGTTTGACTCATGTATAGAATAATTTATTATATTTGAAAATCACATGACCTCATTGCTGTTTTTATAACCAACACTGAGTTGAAAAGATAGGTTTAGCTTTCAATTGTAAAAATAGTACCTCTGTCTGGAAACGGAGTCCTACTTCATTTTTAATTTCCGTTAAAAATGGTATGCGTCGTTTACAGACAGAGTTAAATGAGCATCCTTCTTCTGATAGCATGGATAGCAATGCAACCTGAAAATTGGGTATCATTCCCACCAACCCTTTTTTGGATGGATGTGGGGATATGACTGTGCTGTGTTTGGTGTTTGTTGTGTGTGTTCAGTGTTGGGGGATGGGGGTCTCCACAACCAGAATTTAGTTTGGGGTTGGAACAATATTTGCCAAATCAGCTCGATCTACTCAGAGAGCAAAGGACACCAAATGTCCATAAGCATATAAGAGCTGTTCTTCACTTGGCTCAACATCACATGGGCTTTGTGCTGCACTACCATGAGTTGGCATACTGAATCTCAACACGTTCTCCCTTTGGTACATATGTACGCAAGTAATATCAGTAGTGCATGTTTACAATGAATGTGTGTGAAAAAATAGGGAATGAGAAATTGAGAAACCGTGTGGAAATTGGCTGGCCTTGTGTTCAGCTTCTTCCATGCTCCCACTTTGCCATGTCTGGGGCGTGGTACAGACTTCACACTTTTTTCTGTTTAAGCGAGGGTCTAATAATTGGACCATTTCTGATCCTCATTAGCATTCCTAGTGTGCATCCAATATATCTTTTCAGCATTTAGTAATTTTTCCTTCCTTTCTCTAAGTAGCTTACCCTAATCTACGATTTCCTGACAATTGGCAGATGTTCTCGTCAATGGTTAAAAATATGAACCCTGAAATGATGGCAAACATGAGTGAGCAATTTGGGTTTAAGCTTTCTCGAGAGGATGCAGAAAAAGCACAACAAGCCATGTCATCTTTGTCACCAGAAGCTTTGGATAAAATGGTACATTCTTCTGTACATTAAACTTCATAACTCAATAGTTGTGTTACTCGTAAATATTTTGCCAATGTCATCATAATTGAAGTTACTTGTGCAGTTGATCAATTAATGTTAATTGATTTTTACTTGTAAAATGATTTATGTTTTGTTAAAAGTTAACCGAAAGTCCGAGATTTACCATTTTCATTACAACTCGCAACTCCTTTTCCAAACTAGTTTAGGTAGGTTGAAATAAATCCATACGAAAGCGTAAAGTAGAAGACAAGGAGAAAAATAAAGGATAAAACTGATGATAATGAAAAAAAGAATAATATAAATAAAGTAAAAGAATAGAAATGCATGAAAAGACATAAAAATAAAACCCACCCACATACAATTTTCAGTACAAGGTGTAAAGGAAAAATGCTATGCATAGTGATATACAGATGTAACTGAGGTAACGCTTTTGCAGTAGTCTGATTAAATCAAAGTAACAAACAAGCAACCGAGGGACATTAAAAAATTGAATAAACAAAATAAAATGAAAACAGTGTGCTGGCTTGGTGGATAACATTGCATGCAAGGCAGAAACCGTGATTGTTAGTAAATGCCTGACTAATTTGTTATTTGGGGCAAGGAGTCAATGTGGTCACATAGGTTAACATCGATGTCTGACTAATTTGTGGGTGATTACATTACTAATTTTATAGTCTGAAGTACCATCAGGTCACTGGAATACTTGTATTTCCTACCAAGGCTGCTATAATCAATTGTCAGACACGCGCACCACGCAACACAACACACAAACATTGTGGGCTGGGCATGTTAATTTGTACCTCTACGCTCTTCTCCGTTTACCAACATCTTCCAAATCTTCAGAGAAAGAAGACTTACTTCTCTTCATCAAACACTTCGCTTGATAATAGTTTATTGGTCTTACAATTTCCTTTACGTTTTCTTCTGTTTTTTTGTTAATAGTAAACACAAGTACATAACCATCGTGATTTCGGTAAATGGAGCCCCATTAGGTTTATCAGCTGTGCCCTGATGTTTGGTTGTATTGATTGTGCTTATCATGATTGTTTTTGCCTTGATCTACTATGCATGCTTAACCTTCAATACCCGCCCAAACATATCTCTTTGTTTCTTATAAAAATGTCTCAAATGTTGTCATAGATGAGATGGGCAGATAGGATTCAACGAGGAGCCGAAGGTGTAAAGAAGACAAAAGATTGGGTACTAGGAAGACGGGGAATGGTATTGGCAGTATGTATACTTATTTTCGCAGTCATTCTTCACTGGCTGGGCTACATTGGCAGTTGAGAGTGACCTGCATGTATCCGTTATCAAAGAACAGCAGATCACTAGGATTCTCACTCTTGAAAGGTGTCAAACCTAATTATCCCTCCAACTCATTCGGCCAATGACTAAACAAGGGCACTTGGAAGTCAAAAAGACGGGGGTTGCATTCTCTTTGTGGATGTTCGAGATCTATGAATCTTTTTGTATGTTAGTTTGATTCGGCAATGAATTGCTGCTGGACTGTTGTGGAACCCTTTTTCTTTTTCTTAGACAGGATTTGTTGGTCTTTGATGCTCCTCAAAATAACTCTGAAGAAAACTAAATAAGGGTTGACCCAACCTTCTAATCTAGCTCGAGTGTATCCTCTAACATTGTAACTTGGTAATGTACTTCCTAATTCAGGAAATTGTCACACCAGTTGTTGAATTTATTCATCAAATTGTGTTTTCCTCTCGCAATCCTAGTTAAAGAGTTATTTTGTGGATTAACGTTATGCTACTCTCGCTCCTATACTGTGGTGTTATCCGATCAAACTTGACGCTTGGTTCCAAGAGACATTAATTAATTAATGCATAAAACATAATAGAATTTCGTAAAATTATAAGATGAATCAATTATATTATATTATGTATATATATTATAGAATTTGATAGAATTATAAGATTGGTCAATTATATCACGTCAATAGTTAAAATGTTTTCAACAATTGACAATATTAAAATATGTATATAATTGCAAGATATATTATTATTATTATTTTTAAAAAATAATTTAAATTTATATACAAAAAACAATTTTACACGTTCTATAGGGGCTTCTTATTGTATCAACAACTATCAAGTACTACCAAGTCTTAATCGGGTGGGCCCCCGTAACGAGCTAGAAAAAGTAAGGGGTAGCATGTAAATTTAGTACTGCCACAGGGTCAAAGTGATAAGACCATTTACGGCGGAACGTCACATCATATCATTTTGCCACGTCAACAGATAGGAATGTCCATTTCCACGTCAGCTGCTATTGAATATACACACTACAGGTACTGCTTCCTCCCTCACGCCATCTGTTTTCTAAGAAGTGCAAGTGTTATACAACTCTTACTTGTTCAGTGGAAAAATTAAAGTCTCACCTTCTAGATAATGTTTTTTTATAAAAAAAAAAAAAGGCAAAAAGAAAAATAAAAAATACTGGGTCAATTATCTCACAAACAAACGTCAAAAGAAATATTTATTTCATTTTTTGCAATCCAGATATAACAAACAAAATCTCTCTTGTTAAGTTTGTTTGTCTCTTCTTTTCCTTCCCCTCTTTTTATTTTCTCTCTCTCTGTAATTCTCTGACATGAAAGATCCAGATATTTTCTATAGAAACCGATTTTGATGGAATTGAATTTTCCAATTTCAAGTAAACTCGGAATCAAACTATTTTCACGCAAGTAAATTCCTGATTTCAGTTACTCTTTTACGTTTCTCCGGTTTGGTACTCGCTGACTCGGTTACGGACGATTCGGCGATGACTCGGCAGGTCGTAGTTGAGTCACCGGCGACAGGGAATCGAAATCAACAGTTGTTGCATTCGAAGGGAGAGAAAAAACATCACCGGATAGGAGAGGTCGCCGGCGGTGCGACGGCGGAGTGCGCGGCGGTGTGCTGCTGCTGTCCTTGTGCGCTGATGCATCTGCTGATACTCGTAGTCTATAAAGTCCCCGCGGGTCTCTGTAGGAAAGCGTGGAGGAAGAAGAAACGCAAGCGGTTACTGAAGAAGCAGACGAAGAATAAACAGCAGCAGAAAAACAACAAAAGCGGTGGGTCCGGAGATGAATCGGACGGTACTGGTGAAAATGACGATGACAATTGCGATGATGATGGGGAGACGGCAGCCGTTGATTTTGAGAAGGGGATGTGGGACAAATTTTACGGGACAGGGTTCTGGAGGAATCCGTCACAGAAAGAGGACTGAGTGGGTGAAGTGTAGTAGTCTGTATAGAGTTGCTAGTTTTGGAAATATGAGGAATTTTTTGACTTTAGAGGATGACGTGTGGGTAAAATGATTGTTGTTTTTGTTTTAGGCAATTTCTTCTTGTAAAAAATTGAAAAGAACTTTAGGCCTTGGGGGAATTGTTTTAAAAAATAGAAAAATGTTTGTGGTTTTGACATGAATCATGTTTTAATTTTTGTCTTTGTTTAATTCATTTATTATTTTATTTTTTATTTATTTTGTTTCCAAGGCTGTTCTTACTTGTTAGTGTATAGGTGAGGCTGCGGTTATGTTTTAATTGTTGTCTTTGTTTAATTCATTTTTTTTTATTTTGTTTCCAAGGCTGTTCTTACTTGTTAGTGTATTGGTGTGGGTGTGGTTATGTCTGTTAATTGGTTTTCAGGAGAGTGGAGACTACAGTTTTATAAATTATAGTATGATGAAGTTTATGAATTATACTATGATGATTTTCAGTTTCAGACTATAGGGTCATGTTTGTTTGCAAGGATTATAATTCCGGGATTATAATCTCATGAATTATAATTCCAAGACTATTAATCATAGGATTAAATAATCCTAATCACATGTTTGTTTTTCATGGGATTATTAATGGGATAACTTAAAATAATCTCATGTTATGTTTTAATCTTTCATGATGGGATTATAATACCTAGCTAGACATAGTATTAAATAATCCTTCATCTTAAGCTATTTTATAATCCTTGGACTAATAGTCCCAAGCTCAAATTTAAAAACAAACAAGACACTTGAGATTAATAGTCTTATCCCAAGTATAATCCTTACAAACAAACATAGCCTAAGTTTCTTCCGCTACCTACATTTGCAATGATAGTGTTTAGTATTCCAAATGTACTATACTTAACGTTGTACAATAAATTTTCAACACTGTTGGACACTATTATTTTTTTTTGCATAACCGCAACTGTTTACGTCACTGCAACTTTGGAGCCACTATAATTGTTTACACTTTACACCACTGTAACCTTAGGGCCACTGCAACTGTTTACACCATTACAACTTAGAGCAATGATTATAATCCCGGGATTATAATCCCATGGATTATAATCCAAGACTATTAATCCTAGGATTAAATAGTCCTAGTGACATGTTTGTTTTTTATGGGATTATTCATGGGATAACTTAAAATAATCTCATGTTATGTTTGTTTTTTTCAGGATTAATTGAAGGATTGGATAAAAAAATATCATTTGGACTATTATATCCTTACTAATAATACTAACATTAAACAATAGAATGAAATTTATATACTTCTAATAAATTTACATACTGCAAAAAAAAAATGTATTGCATGTATGTATTATTTACGTGCTACATGTATGTATTATTTAAATGTACGTACGTACTACAAAAAAAAAGGTACGTATTGCATGTATGTGTTATTTACGTACTACATGTATATATTATTTAAATGTACATACGTACTGCAAAAAAAAAGAGTATATACTGCATGTATGTATCATTTAAATGTACGTACATACTGCAAAAAAAAAAAGATATGTACTGCATGTATATATTATTTACATGCTACGTGTATGTATTATTTAAATGTACGTACAGTAAAAAAAAAAGAGGTATGTATTGCATGTATGTATTATTGACGTACTACATGTATGCATTATTTAAATGTACGTACGCACTGCAAAAAAAAAAAAAATACGTACTGCATGTATGTATTATTTACGTGCTACATGTATGTATTATTTAAATGTACGTTCTTACTATAAAACAAAAAAAAAAGTATGTACTACATGTATGTATTATTTACGTACTGCATGTATGTATATTTAAATGTACGTACTGCCAAAAAAAATACGTACTACATATATGTATTATTTAAATGTATGTACGTACTGCAAAAAAAAAATTAAGTAAAACATTATTTTTAGACGGAGAGATACTATGATTAATTTTTACAATCAATATTTTTTTTAAACATATTACGAAAGTTGTGTTCAAACTTTTTAGTTTTAAAATATTAATTTAATTTTCTAATATTTTTTTTTGAATTACTGTTATACTTATTTGTATTACTAGCTTATAGATATGTCTTCAATTTTCCTTGGTGATAATCAATTACAACTAAAACATTCAACCTAATTTAAGGATAAACTAGTTATATTAGAAAAGACAAAGGTTAATTTTGTCCACAAATTTTTAATCCCTCATAATGGGATTATAATACCAAGTTAGATATGATATTAAATAATCTCTCATTCTAAGTCATTTTGTTATCCAAGGATTAATAGTCCGGAGTTTAATTTAAAAAACAAACAAGAGATTAAGGATTATTAGTCCTATCGCAAGTGTTATCCTAGTAAACAAACATGGTCTTAGAGTTTTCTTTGTACAGACCTATTCACCATTGGATCAAACACAAATCAATATAGGTTTGTATGCAAGTTTTAACAAGAACGAATATGATTACAAGATATAACTATAAATTTCCAGCGATAAGAATTTAAGAATAAGGCAAGAACAATTTACTATAAACTTTTATGTAAAAGGATTGTGGTTTTCTTAATTCGTTCCCCCCTCTAAAGCTTTAGCTGTGAAGAACAATTTACTATAAATTTTTATCCAGCAGTATTTGTATGGACTCTTTCTCCACGATGAGCCTCTTAAAATCCAGTACTCATTTATCAATCATATCATATATGATCAACCAAAGTCCAACACCGAAAAGCACAGAACATCTCTATACAAAATATGTTGTTGTCATTAAAATTAAAATATAAAGTAACAAAGTAAGCAATGATATGACGTAATCTCGATTTATTATGATATTATGCTTAAAAAAATTCAACCAATTTTAATTATATATCTAATTTGAAATATATATATATATATATTTTTAAAATTATCCTAACACGTCATATTTTGAATACATTTATTTTATACTAATTAAACAATTTTTAAAAAAATCTATCACTACCGTATTCAAAACTTTTTATTCATAATTTTATTTTGCACAACGTACCGACACATGATTTAATTTAAACTGTTGTAAGTAACAATGTAAGAGATAATATGAAAAATTTAGGCCATCGAATTGACTTACAACAGTCTAATGACCAAACCTCATCAACACAACCTTTTTGAATTATCCAGGTGTCCCAACTTGCACCATGATGCGTACACACTCCAGTTATTAACAAGTGTTATTGAAAATTGAAATTGTCGCCTAAAATTAAAGTCATCTATAAGTTGTAACAAAATGTTGAAATTATAATTGCGATATATTTGTAAATACATTCTGTGCTTTTAACCCAATTCAAGCTGAAAAAACTTATTAGGATATATAAAAAATAAGAAATGTCTCACTTTAATTTATTTTATCTTATCTCGTACACTTTCACGTAGTCGCAATATAACTTTGTCAAATATTTATCGACATGTATATTATTTTTAAAATTAAAAATATCGTTGAGATCAACAATTCTGATTGCGTCAATTGCGTTTTCAAAGTATTATTAAATATATTTTTGTTCTCATAGTATAAATATTATTGACATTATTAATTATTTTCTCTATACATGTCCTAAGAAAAAAAGTTACATTTAGAAGGCAAGATTCATTTTGCATACAATAACACTCGTACATTTTTATTTCTATAATAAGTAAATAGAAAAAGTTGCATCCGCTTTTTCGTATTTTTCATTTGATGCCTAGTAATTTTATCTATTGTAATATAGACTTGAACCAAACCATTTGTTTGGTCTTTATGCTCTAAACCTTTTAAGCTATGTTTGTAGGTAAATATTATTGATATGATTGTATTGTATACTTTCTTTATCGAGTCTCATAATATATTTTACAATGAGTGCAGTCTGCAAAATATTACTTATAAACAATATAATACCTTAAATGGGATATTTGTTTGTTGGCTAATTAATAGGATATTGCTTAAAACCTTACGAGATTATAATTTCTCAATAAATTACTACACATTTAAAAAATTTAGAAAAAATAAATCCATATTTTATTTTCTCATTTATATTCCTTTATTGAATCTTTAAATATTTATAAAAAAAAAGTTACATTTGATGTATGATATAAAAACAAATCTTATTTTTAGCTGCAATTATTTTGTACAAAATATATTAAATAAAAGTTGTATCCTTATTCTTTTTTCTCATGCGGCGTTGCTTAGGCTGTAAACGGACATATTCGAATATGAATACAATGATATCCGTATTCGCATCCGAAAAAAATATTTTATCCGTATTCGACGAAATTCTTAAGGTACCATTCGATTCGATATTCGTAAAGCTATTCAAATTCGAATATTATCTGTTTCCGAATAACTATCATAATTTATTAGTATAATTAATTAAAATTAGTAAATAAATAATTTAAAATTTTAAAAATTACTATTATGATATTAATATAACATAACACAATCATCAACCATATGATTAAATTATAAAATTTAGAAGAAAACAAAATTAATCACTTTATTTAATAAAATATCTTTATGAAAGATATTTAAAAAATATTATAATTTTTAATAAGATCCGTTCTTTGCTCGGAATTATGATACTGCATATCTGATTCGATAAATATGTTGGCCGACGAATGTTAAATGAATACAAATACATACGTATCCGTTTATTTACAAATATTTTTAATTAAATATGAATAATATACGTTTAAATTTAATATAAATAATATCCATTTTAAACGAATACGAATACAAACATATATCTTATTTTCCGATTATATTTACAGCCGCGGGTGCCTAATTAGTACCTCGTTTGCGGGTAGAAAAGTAAAAATAACAGTGAATCCAAGCCGGCCCAAGAAAAAAGTCCACACAGGCACGGGCTTTTGGAACCATTTGGTCTGCAATCGGATCTCTCTCTTTTTCCTCTTCGAGGGAGACGAACGCAGAACCAGCAAAGAGAACTGGTATTTTCTCTCCCTCTCTCTCTCCCTCTCCCTCTCTCCCTCTCTCTTATTTCCCCCCTCGTGTGTGTATATATATGTATCTATATTTTGGCCAAAAGAAGCTGATATAAATATTTATTGGTATTTGGAAACCTATACAATTTCGATATACTCTTAACCCTCAGATTTCGCAAGACCCATCTTTTAAAGCTTTGTAGCTTAAGTTATTAGTACCAACAAAAAGCTGCATCTTTTAGTGAGTGATGTATTCTTGGTTACTGTAATGCCTTAGTTTTAGTCTTTTTTTTTTTTTTGAAATTTGATTTATTTCCTCGCATGTTTTAGCAATTTTTGGGATAATAAAGTGAGCTTATTTGGGATTTTTTTTCCTTTTCTTTTCTTGGTGGAACAATTATTAGAATGGTAGCTTATGTTGATTTTGGTTATCTTTGGACTTGTCTAGGAATATCCCACTAATTCTATTTTCTTTTTTCTTTTATAATTTATGTTTGTTTCCAGGTGGTGAGTTCGATGGTAAATTGAAACAAAGTGTAGAGGCAACATTGTACTCAAAATCAGTATAAGAATCCTAAAATGGTGAGTTAGGGTTTGTAGTATGTAGAATTTATTTTATATGTAGAATAAAAAATTGAGTGTGTTTCTTTGTTATATGTTTAGCAAAATTTAGGTTAAAATTTTAGCTGCTATTATTTTGAATTATGTTCTGACTTCTCTTGGAACAGACGTCAGATATCCGGAAGTGGTTTATGAAACATAATGACAAGGGCAATGGTAATTCCACTGTGACAAAACCCTCATCAACAGAGAAGCCTTCTCCAGCTACCTCACAGCAGGATAAATCCGTGAGTATATCAAGTTTTGATTTTAGTGTTCATTAAAATTAATTATATGTTCAAATATAACCTTCCCATCTTTTTTGGGGTTCATAAGCAAAAACTTGATAAAATGTATGGACTTTGATGCTGCTAAGAAGGAAAGTAAAGAAAAAATGGAAAATAAAGAAGAATACAAGTTAAGTGAGCAAAAATGTTCTTATGTGTGTCCTTGAAACTCAGGTGGCTGGAGGTCTAGAAAGATCAGGTAGAAGAAAATCTAGCCCATACTTTTCAAGTGATAAACAAAAGCCAAATGATGAAAAAGAAATCGAGGAATCGTCTGTAAAACGAAAAGCCCAAGAGGGTGGTAGGGAGTCTAACTGTGAACTGAAAACCCCGATTAAGAAGAAGCTTCACAAAGTTGATGACAATGATGATGATGACTTTGTCTTACCCAATTCAAAACGGAAGGGCTCAGTTGAAGTCACTCCCAACAAGAAATCAAGAAGTGGATTGGGTAGAGGAGTTGCCAAGAAATCTGTAGATATTAATGAAAGTGACGAAGATAACATGGATAATACAGATACCAAGTCTCATTCAAAATCTGCTGGGAGGGGCCGTGGTGGAAGAACTGCATCACTAGCTCCGGCTGGTGGGAGAGGCATGGATATTGATGAAAGTGATGAGGATAATGCTGATGATAAAGATTCGAATCCTGTTAAATACGGAGGCCGAGGTTGTGGTGGGAGAGGTGCATCAGCAGCACCAGCTGGGGGAAGAGGCAGAGGTGGTAGTGGACGGGGTGGATTCATGAATTTTGGCGAGAGAAAAGATCCTCCACATAAAGGAGAGAAGGTGTTATACTACTTATTCTGATTTAGTTTACATAAAACAGAATGATTGTGGAATCAATAATGTTAAAATCTCTTTTGTTTTCAGGAAATTCCTGAAGGTGCTCCAGATTGTTTAGCTGGTTTGACTTTTGTTATTAGTGGAACACTTGACAGGTTCGTTTAAAACGATTTAATGGCAATGACGTTGTTCATTATTTTCTTAAAACTGGTGTGCACAAACTCTTGAGATTAGGTTTCTTCTAGGTGATAATTACGCTTTATGCTTAGTAGCTATTAAATATCACTTATGGTGCTCATTTCAGAACAAACTTCGATGCTATAACAGCCTGCAATTTAATCAATTTTTGTTTATTTGTGTTATACATTTTGCTTGAAGACTTGACTATGTTTGTGTTTCTAGTTTGGAAAGAGAAGAAGCTGAAGATTTAATCAAACGCTATGGTGGTCGTATTACTGGATCTGTCAGCAAAAAAACGGTAGTTCCTCCATACTCCTTTTCCTTGCTTAAGGTTGAGAAAAATCTGGTAGTATGTGATTGACATTGTTGCTATGCAGAATTATCTCTTATGTGATGAAGATATTGGGGGACGGAAATCCTCTAAAGCAAAAGAGCTCGGGTTTGTTGTCTCATTTTAAATCTATTTACTTTTGATTATTCCAATTCCTAATTTCCTTAAGTACTGTTTCTGCCTTTTGTATTGTTTTACAGTACTGGCTTTCTTACTGAGGATGGGTTATTTGATATGATCCGTGCATCAAATCGATCTAAGGTCACTGCCCCAAATGAATTAAAGAAACCTGGGGACAAGATTGTTACCTCTGCGCCGAAAAGAAGTCCTCAAAAATTGGAAATCAAGAGTATGGCATATAACTCTATGCTTAAATTGATTCATTCACAATTTTTTTTTTTTGCTAAAAATCTTTTATGTTTCTTAGTGATTGTTTTATTATTATTATTATTTTAAAATTAGAGCCTAATTGTTACGTAAGGTGTAAAGATATAATTTCTGCTGAACTTTTGAATTTTCCTTTCTAGTATTGAGCTAAAGATGTTATGTACTTTGTAATTACCAAAGAAAGAGTGTCACATGCTTATGCGTCTGTAAATTTTTTAGGTTCACAATTTTTCTTTCCCTTGGGTTTACAATTTCTTAATGTGTTTTCTCTGTCCATTTCTGTTCACTTCATCTCTCTCCTTTTATTTGATAAGTTGTATCTCTCTCCCTCTCCTTGTCTCTATTCTCTTTCATTTGTCTGTTAAATAAAATTAGTAGTATTTTTTTTTATGTAATGAAGAAATCTTATTAGATGAAAAGAGAGAAACAAAAGAGGGCAACTCTCCAATTTCTAGAAAGATCACATAAGTACCCATAAAATCAACCATGGCAGAGGCCCATAAATAAAGATCACAGAAATACTTATAAATGCAACGATGGCAGAGGCCCATAAATAAGCAGTGAAAAAGACCCCATTTCACAAAAGTGAAAGACAAATAGCTATTTCGAAATGGTTGAGCATTATGCTCAGTCCAGATCAAAAAAATAAAAAAAAAGAAAAAGAAAAAGAAAAAGAAAAGATCGCAACTTATAAAAGCAAAATAGCATTTTTTTCTGCTAAATAATTTTTTTTTCACCCATAACTTTCATCTTAGCTGAAATCCAACTAGTAATTCCTGAATGAGGTCGGTTAGAGATTGCGGTGTAAACTTCGTGTTCTGCCGTTTTGCAAAAGTTATCAGGGCCCTTATGGTTTATTCTTATTTCTTAGATTCTTCATTCTTCTGATAGCAGCCTCACTATCATAGTATTATTGCCCCACCTTTTTTTTTTCATTTTCCTTTCAAAAGTTATGACTTTATCTAGTCACATTTGGTCATTAGGATTCCGAATTATGATTTAAGTTTTGGGTTTTCTAGAAGAAGATCAACCTGGCAATTCTTCAGCAAAGAGTTCAGCTATCAAAGGTAGGGGCCAAGGTGCCTCTTCAGTCAAGCAAGAATCTCAAACTACAGGGCATGCTTCATTATCATGGACGGAAAAATATAAGCCGAAGGTTCCAAATGACATCGTCGGGAATCAGTCACTGGTCTGTTAGATTCCATTTAAATGTCTTTATAAAATATTGAACATTACAAGCATTGTCATTACGATTTCTTACTAGTCATTATGTGCAGGTGAAGCAGCTTCATGACTGGCTTGTGCAGTGGAATGAGCAGTTCTTGAATACTGGAAATAAGGGGAAAGGCAAAAAACAGATCAATTCTGGCGCTAAAAAAGCTGTGCTCTTAAGTGGTACGCCTGGCATAGGGAAGACTACGTCCGCAAAGTTAGTAAGTCAGATGCTCGGTTATGTAACAATTGAGGTGAACATTACTGAACCTATCCTTACTAGCCTGAAGTCAACAAGTCTTCGCTGAATGTTGTTGTATTCAAGGAATCAATTTAGCAGTTCTGCCCCTCTCATCTTCTAGGTAAATGCTAGCGACAGTCGTGGAAAGGCTGATGGCAAAATTGAAAAAGGAATTGGTGGAAGTACTGCAAATTCTATCAAGGAACTTGTTAGTAACGAAGCCCTGACTGTTAATATGGATCGGTTAGTTTTAATCAAGTTTGTTTTGCACATACAGTATGATTCCCTGTGAATATATAATATCAAATCCAGCTAATACAAATATATCAGCTCAAAGCATCAAAAGACTGTGCTGATTATGGATGAGGTTGATGGAATGTCTGCTGGAGATAGAGGTGGAGTGGCTGATCTTATTGCTAGCATCAAGATCTCAAAAATTCCAATCATATGCATTTGCAATGACAGATACAGTCAAAAACTAAAGAGTCTTGTGAACTACTGCTTACTTCTTAGCTTCCGAAAACCTACAAAGCAGCAGGTCCTTTTCATACTTTGTATATGTTAGTTTACCTTCATAACTAATGTTACTTTTATTTTGATTTACTTTTAAATTCAAAAGGTATATACTCAAGTCAAATACTCTTGCTTAGCTCTTTCATGTGTGCTTAAGGAAATTGAATGTTGTATAATCTTCTTCGTAGTAGAGTCTAATTTCAAGACTTGGTTCCAAAAATGAGTTTCTATGGTAAATGCTTGTGTCTTTATGATCACAGTTGAAAATTTTCAATCTCACCTCTGTGAAAAACAAGGTTTTTTTTTTTTTTGTGTGTGTGTGTGTGTGTATTAATGCAGTTTCAGCTCCCTCCTCGTGCAGCCTTAAAGATATATCTGGTAGCAAAGTCTTGTTTCTTAGTACTATGACATTTTCTTGCTCTGTTCTGGTTGATACTACTTTTTTAATGTAGTTGCTCTTCTTCCATGCTAAGAAAACATTTTGAATAGTTTTGTTTGATGTTAAGTTTGTGTTTACTTCATGTTTTAATTTTCAATTTTCAACTACATAGAGAATTTCTATGCACAAAGAAGTTGTCACTATGATTTATTGGACACATTAACTTGGTCTGGGGTGGTGTTTTTGCCAAAGGAGCTGGCTTTTGGTTTTGTTAGCAATTTTGACTTTTGAAAAAAACCTATATCCTTTTTTATCAGGTCAAAAAAAGGAAAAGAAAAAAAAAAGAATTCTGCATGATTAAGCTGCAGCTGAAAGTAACCATTGTCATTTTTGCTTTATCTGTGTGATCATAAGACTATTGAAGTTGCTGATAAACAATTCCTGTTTTGCCTTCGCCCCCCACCCCACCCAAAAAAAAAACAAAAAAAAAAATACAGAAAAAACAAGGGACTCCTATTTTACTTTGTGTTTGAGAGATTACTACATAATATTTGATTAGTAACAGAATGGGTTTGTTTTGTGATAGATGGCAAAGAGGTTGATGCAAATTGCAAATGCACAATGTCTTCAAGTTAATGAGGTAAGTGTTCTGATTGGAAGTATTATATGATTCAATTAAAGTTTGGTGGAGATTTTTAGTAATGGCGAAATAAGGTTCCTTTTGACTTTTGAGATAGTACAACAATATGATGTAGTCAACAACCAATGAAAAGACCCATCTGCCAATAATCTTTTCTTTTAAGTCGGCCATTCTTTTCCTTTGAAGTATAGTTTGAATACAAAACAGATTGATATATAATTTCTAAAGCTGCCAAAGAGGAGGTAATTTACTACGATAGGCTCTGCACCACTTGAAGATAATGTCCTATGGGTGTAAATGAGGTTTGATTTGTTCAGGAATCATTTTTCGAAGTGTTCCCCTCATCTCTATGTAACTTGATATTTCTTTTCTTTTTTACTTTTATGAGTCTCAGTGATGAGGTAGTAATCCTGAATATGCTGAATGTTATTGTAGCCAAAGGATGCATTTTTCTAGAGTACTGAAGGGACTACAATACAAGGAGGACGTGAGTACAACTAAATGGAAAGAAAACACAAAATCTTAATAGAATAAATGAATAAAACAAGGGCTTTCCAATCTTTTGACTAAGTATTAAATTATTAATAATGTAAAGTACAAATCTTTCAGTTTATTCTAGACTCTACAGACATGCATCTTCCTCCGTGGCTTGTCAAGCCCCTGAAAATCCCCATCACACATCTCTTCAAATAAGCCACACAAATGCTACAACAAATTTAAGCAGTGGGGTGATAGAGAAATATGTGGGAATCGGGTTCACTGTCCTTACTCATGACTCATGAGACATGTCTGAGTACAAGGATTTATATGTCACACGGACCTGCAAAAGATCATTAGTAATTAACCTGTCCAGAATTGCTGACCACACAAAAGGAGCATTCGCCTTTAAAATGAAAGATGAAAGAGGGGTTTAAATAAGAATGTGAGAAGGAAGCAAATAAAATAATTTGCAAGACAATCAACCTACGGGACCAATAACTAAAGTCACTTACCAAACGATGAAGAAACTTGAGATTTACCTCAGTCTCCCAACCGTTATTATCGTTTGCCTTCAGCTCCTACTTGGAATTGATCTTTGTGCACTGTCCTCCCTTTTCCTTGTTCTCTCTCCTTTTCTGTTTTACGTTCAAGTAAAATAGTTGATTATATGTAAATGTTGACATCTGGTATCGATTTTCTTAGATTGCGCTTGAGGAACTTGCAGAAAGAGTTAATGGAGATATGCGCATGGCTCTCAACCAGTTGCAGTATATGAGCCTCTCCATGTCGGTCATTAAATATGACGACATAAGGCAACGTCTTCTGAGCAGTTCAAAGGATGAAGATATTTCACCTTTTTACGGCAGTTGATAAGTATGACTGGCATCAATCTCATTTTTTATTTATTCAAATAGCTGCTCTATACAATTTCCATTTAATTTCCAAGGAGGTTTCAGTAGATTCATATCCACATGGCTGCCCTTTTCATTTCTTTGTTCACCTTTCCCCTTTTCCTTTACTAGTTGTATTACGTGTTCATATACTGCATTTTGAAGATATGGATGACTACTGCATGTTCATATGTTTCCTGACCAGAATTACATCCTTGTCTTGATTTAGCAATTGTTGAGGGTGAACTGGAGTTCCAGGCTGCCCTTTTCATTTTCCCCTTTTCCTTTACTAGTTATATTATGTGTTCATATGCTGCATTAGTTTCATATGGATAACTACAGCATGTTATGTTTCCCGGCCAGAATTACATCCTTGTCGTGAATTAACAATTGCTGAGGGTGAACTTGAGTTTCAGCATTTGTAGTCTCCTAAGGCCTAAGAAAATGTTTCCTGCTCAATGAAATAATTCATGCTTAAATCTCACATGGTACCGATGCAGAGGTGTAACTTGGTAGTTTCAGCTTCTAAGGTCGCCTCTCATATCATCTCAGAAGACAGCTCCTCATGTAGACTAGGATCTGATTGTGTACATAATACTAAATTACTAATGAACAATTGGCAGTTTATTGTTTCCATTGTGGCAGTGAGATACTTTAGACCTGCAACCTGATGTAAAGTATATGTAAATTTAAAATCTCATTTTCTCCAATTAAATTTAATATGAAAAGTCATACACACTTCAAAACTAGCACAAGGGTAGAGAATAGTGGATCACCCAATTAGTTTTGGATTTTGAACATATTTTTTGTTTTTTTAATGAACACATAGTTTAGGGTATTGTTTTCGTATATGCTACCTGTAGAGTATGGGGAATGTTAGAGTGTGTATTAGGTGATGTAACCCATTAGTATTAACATTTAAGAGTGTATTCATGGGTTTGTGTGAACTTATTCTCCCTTAAGTTACCTATGATCTTGCATCATAGGAAGTTAGGAACTGATTTATCATGTGGGCCTAGGGTAAGTTACTAACATCTACTGCAATAGCTGGAGAGCATGAGTAAGGTAATCTGAAACATAGGCAGAGATATTGGTGTAAAATTATAGCATGAATCTTTTGGTATTTGACATAATGGAGTAGAGTATGATATTGAAAGCGCATATATCATAAATTTTCCAAAGAGAAGAAGGATGTGTAAGTTTTTTTCTTGACATGCGGACAGACAACATAAAAGTACTCCTTTTCTTCTTTAGTACTTCAACTGTCACAATTTAAGCGTCTTTTCCTTCAATTGACGTCTCAGATTAACCCTTTTTGAAAATTAGGCTGTCATTTAGTATGATGTTCCTAAGTGTCCTGGATCAATCTTCATAATTGATTGTGAGTCTCCTTTTTCTCATGCAGGCTGTTTGGGTTTAACGCGGGGAAGTTGCGAATGGATGAAAGAATTGATCTAAGCATGAGTGATCCTGATCTGGTCCCTCTTCTTATTCAGGTATTATGTGTAAATGTACTGGTGATATACCAAATCTCTAATTTCATCTATCCAAACTCTGGTAAACTTTGAAGTTCTAAGATAATGCAGGATTTACTAGGACATTTTAATGCTAACAGTGCTGCTTGGTCCCAAATACTTCAAATATTTGCATACCAATAGATTCTACTTTTCTTGAGATCTGACGTAGCCAATTGTAACTTCTAACAATGATGGTTTGTACATAACTTTATTTTTTTCTCTCCCCTACTTTTACTGTCAAAAGGTCAGGTGTTTGTGTTGGATACTTGTAGTTATGCCAAGACAAAATATTTATACCTTCTGTCATTTCCTTTCATTTTATTATAGATTTTAACATCGTTTCCAATAAATGACAGGAGAATTATATCAATTATAGACCAAGTTCGGCTGGCAAAGATGACAATGGAATGAAAAGGATGAGCTTGATTGCCCGTGCTGCTGAATCTATTGCAGATGGGGATTTAATTAATGTGCAGATTCGAAGATATCGACAATGGCAGCTCTCTCAGAGTGGCTCCCTGGCATCTTGTATAATACCGTAAGTTTTCTGAACTCAGTTATTGAATTGTTAAGATTCTTATGTGAGTCTGACATTGAGATATATTTTTGTAACAGGGCTGCTCTCTTACATGGACAAAGGGAGACACTTGAACAGGTGATGGATGTAAAGTATTTGCAGCAGTTATTAATTTTTCGTCTCTGGTCTTGATAATTTTTTGGTGCCCATGTTATTTCCTTATGATAAGTATTGGTCTCTATGTGATACAGATGAAAGCTATGGTGTGTCAGATATCGTTCTGACACTAACAACGGATCTAGGTAAATTAACTTTGGAGTCCACCAAAATCCTTAAAATCCACAAGGAAAACTGAGAAGAAATTCCCATAAAGATAATTTTATATAAAATCAGAAGTTCCTAATAAGGTTCACATTGAGGGATTATGATGAAGAATGCCTTCACACTCACCGTTGGGACTTTCATCGAACACTTGATAGGAGTCCCAATCTTTTGATAGTTCAAGAAAGGGTTTTGAGAAACTTACAGCTTATATTTTGAGACATTTGCATCTTCATAAACTTTGGTGTTATTTATTTGGTTGTTGGTGAGAGTTGGGTTTCTCCTTCCAGTGTTTTGAGCCTCCTATGCAGACATTGGGCTTTGAGCAATAAGGATGGCAAAATTTTGTGGATCTGCCTGTGCTTTGCAATTTTATGGGGTGTTTGGACAGCGGAATGCTAGGATCTTTGCTGGGCGAACTATGTCTGTCCACATTCTTTGGGTGATAGAATACTTTTTATGCTTCTTTGTAGGCCTCTACGATTAGCGCATTTGATGAGATATCTTTAGTTATTTGATAAGCCTGATTACTTGATGAAAATTTAATGGCTAATAGAAATCTGATATGATATCTTATTAGGTGCGTTGTTTCAAATTTATATTACATGTTTTCATCAGAGATTACAATAATTATATGAACTTTTATTCATCTTCCTCTTTTGTGTATAGTCTACAGTTAATAGTATGGTGACCAGCTATAGCGCCACCCATGGTCCTTATAGTTTAGTAAAGGCATAAGAATAAAATTGATGATCTCTTCCATAATTTCGAAAGTAAAATTTTATCTTATTTCCGTACTTAATGTAACAAGCTGATATATTTCACAGGGCGAACGTAACTTCAATAGATTTGGCGGGTGGCTGGGAAAGAACTCTACAATGGGTAAGAATTACAGGCTTTTGGAGGATCTGCATGTTCATCTACTTGCTTCCCGTGAGTCTAATTTGGGGAGGTATGTGATCCATTTTTATTTAACAATTATTAATATTTGGCGTGTCCTATGAAACATTGATGGTCTTGAAGCACACATTTTTTTTTCCGATATTATTCTTTAGGTTTTCTTAAGGGATGACATTCATAGATGTGATAACTGCATCTGCAGCCTTACGGAAAACCAAATAAGTCAAATAATTTGCAAAGATGTTGCCCAACAGACTGGGGAAATAGGCAATTTTTTTTTCTCCTCATTAAGTGTAGATCATTCTTGACACCATCGCACTGTTCAGTAACTTTAGTTATCTCACTCTCTCTCTAACATGGGGGCACACACAAGCATACACATACTCTCACACAGAGACACACGCCCATGCACATTTCTGTTGCATGCCCACTCAACAAATACAGTGACTTGGTCAAAATTGGCATAATATAATTTTTTTAGTGATTCTCTTGAAGTAAACCTGGTTACGGTTCCCATTACTTACTCTTCTTGTGGATTCATGAAGTCTTAATTAACTTTACTAGCTAATTATGTCTGTACTGACCTTTTAATGCTGCAAATATTGCAGGACTACATTGCGAGTTGATTATCTTACTCTTCTTTTGAAGAACTTGACTGATCCACTCCGGGAGCTGCCCAAGGTTGGAAATGCAGTTAAGTTAATAGTAGTGTAATATCAAAATATAACTATTTTGAAATGAGTTACATATGGACCTAATCATAGGATGAAGCTGTTGAGAAGGTTGTGGAGTTTATGGATGCTTACTCTATTAGCCAGGAAGACTTTGATACTATTGTGGAGATATCAAAATTCCAGGTTTTCTTATGAACACCATGCTCATCCTCTCATCTAACACTGGATTTAAATACCTCATGTTATGAATGCTTTATGCATTAGGGGCACCCAAATCCATTGGATGGCATACAGCCAGCTGTCAAAGCCGCCCTGACTAAAGCATACAACAAAGGGAGCAAGTCACGTGTAATTCGTACGGCAGATTTGATCACACTTCCTGGATTAAAGAAGGCCCCGAAAAAGCGTGTTGCAGCAATGCTAGAACCAGTGGATGATGGTTTGGAAGAGAAAGTTGATGCAGTGGCAGAAAACGAGGAAGAGGATTCTTCAGACGAGAACTTGGGTACACCTTTTTTTACAGCTACGCGCCTACGCGTGATTGATCTGTTATAAACTTAATAACTTATTTTAGAGGATGCAAAGATAACTCAAGTTTTTTAAAGTAATATTGGAAGCTACATTTATCGCAAGTTTTTAGATTATGCATTATGCTAGTGAACCAATTATTTGAGGATCATATTTCACTACAAATTTGTGTGGATTTTTTTTTTGTTGCCGATTCCATACATATTTGGATGAGGTTCTACCTCTTTGTTTATTTGTGTCGGGCAAAAGTAGAGGATTACCTATTTGCATCCTGGTAGTGGCTATAAATCTTATTCCCCCTCCTGCTTATATAGAATAGGCATGTCGACCTGGTAGTCATTCTTAGTCGAGGGTTTTGATTTCCAATTTAACTTACGAGACAATATTGTCCCATATTTGTCTCCGCTCTTTACTAGCGCTGAGTGCGGGGGATAAAGAAAAGAGGGGAGGGGAAGAGGGGGGGGGGGGGTTAAGGAGGGTTGCTATTTCACCGTACCTTTGCCTTTCATTTAGAACTATCAGAATTTGTCACATTCCTTTTTTTCCCCCAACCCTCATTTAAGAACTTAGATTTTTTATTATCACTTGGGGCTGTATATTGTTTCACTGGGTATTCCAAGGTGCTCTAAGTAATTTCTCCATTCATTTACCAAGAATTTATATTTTCGGGGTATTATTTGTCTGGGAGCCTTTCTTATATTAAGGACAATACTTGGTCTTTTAAGCTGCATTTGTATTTGGTGACTATATTTACTTCTAGCTTTTGCCTGATTTCAGAAGGCTCAGCTGATGGCAATAAAGCGGTGCAGTTGGATCTCCAAAATCTTAATTCAAAGGGTTGGTTATATTTATTTTTGGCTCTGCTTATGTCGTACTTTACCGTGACATGTTTAGATTACATGTGCTAAAGTTTTGAAGTTAACCTCTATTTTTTTCATTGGTTTCTATGCTCAGGAATCCAAGTAGAAATGGACTTGAAGGGGGCAGGAAAAACAAGTGGAAAGAAGACTGCTTCCGGCAGGGGAAAAGGAGGTGGTTCTGAAGCAGTAGACAAGAAAGGGGGGCGGGGTTCTGGGGCTGCTCCAAAGAGGAAGAGATGAAATTGAGTGATGGAAGTGGAACCTTTCTTATTAGGGTTATTGTAAGTAGTATTTTCTCTTTTGGGTGCCTTGGGTTGAACCTTTGGCAGATGTAAAGTGGTTTAAATTTTGAAATTTTGGGTTGCATCTTGTGAGCATATTGTATTATCTTGAATTTGACATGTTATCTACAAGAATTTTAGCAGTTCATGCCAGCATACGAGGGTCACTCGCGCCTTGGCATTATTTAATACTTTTCTGATTTCAGAAAGAATGAAAGGAGAAAGGGAATTTATCACTTGTTCAGATCCAATACTTAAGATGTTAGAATGTCTCATAACTGGACAACTGTTGATGAGCATAAATACTGGGTTTGGATGTTTCTCCAGCTGGCTTGCGCCTGGCACATCGGTGCTCTATGATTAGTCTCTAGAAGCCAAGTCATTGAGATTTTTTCTTCATAAATGGCTCAACTTTGTAACATCTTCATTGACATGTAGATTCGTAAGCTTTTCGCTCGAGATAAACAGATATACTGGTATTGTTGTGAACCGTTTGAGAAACTCCGTGCATGATTCGAATATTTCAGTTATCTCTCAGTCCAGACATAATTAGATCAAATTCTCAGCCCTCGTAGACAACATTGTTTACACTGTCACTATAATCTTGCCATACTGATTCTGAATTCTAGTTCCTTGATTAAATGGAAGCTGAATAACTAAACTCAAAGCATCCTACAATCAACCACCATGCAACGATGCTCAATAAAGAGAAATACCCCTTTATTTATATGTTGCAAGTAAATGGAATAGTAATAAATATCCCACAAAACGAGCAGTAATAGTTTATTTCTGTTGTCTTTTTCTAGCAATGTATATACTAAAAGCATAAATACAGGAGTCTCTCATGTGAACCATGAACGTGAGTCGAACATGAAATGCTTAGAAAATTGTAAAACATTAAACATCTGTTTTCACCAACTGATCAAAAAACTTAAGTGAAGTATATTAGAGGAAATATACTTCCAGCAACAGAAGAATGTACAATAGTTTAAAAGTCCCATACTGATCAGACTTTGTCTCACATCTTTCGATTATTGTATTCTGGCATGTACCACTGGCTTGACTACATGCAATGACATTTATGGTCGCAGAAATTTCTGGAAAACAGACTACCTGAAATCAGCATAAACATCATCCATCACATTACACATATAACATCATCAGTAAAAGATTAAACAGGCTAGTAACATATAATTACCATATCTTGTATTGCAGCATTCATAGCAAAAACAAAATAGGGAACTCAAAAAGGGCAGGCACCTTTTTACGGATAGAATTTTAGTTTGTTTTCTATAACATCATGAAAACATCTTTAACATCATTTATGCTCAATGCAATTGTTGAAGGAACCATTTACTATTGACGCAAGTGGGAAAATTATATTAAGAGGGTTCAGTCACCCAAATATGCGATTATTCAAGTAATGACCCTCCTTCACATGATTGAACAAATTAAATCTCATCGGCATCAAAGAGCTGTATTCAGTCACCCAAATATGCGATTATTCAAGTAATGACCCTCCTTCACATGATTGAACAAATTAAATCTCATCGGCGTCAAAGAGCTGTATGATTAAAATAATGACTCTGAATGAAGCAACTAAATGCAAAAACACCATCCTAATAAAATAAATAAGCTTGACCTATTGATTGCACAGCTAGTGAGAACTACAGGCAACTATGAACTGTTCCAATCAATCAGAACTTCAACTCGTAAGAAAATATAGTGAAACCTTTCCACATATGCACTACTTAAGTGCAGTTAATCAAAATAGACTAGCATTAATTATGAAAAACTATGAGTTGATGAAGTTTCTAGGGAAGTACTCAATGTGATGCAGAACTTGTAGCAACTGAAGCCTGTACATTGCTCTCACTCAAAGAGTTGTTGCCATCAGTCTCCACTGCTGGAAGTGACCTATCCTCCACACTATTTGATAAAGAAGCACTGGGGATTGGACTGTTGTCCTCAACACGCTCCGTCGTATGTGATGCAGTAGCAACACTTACATTAACCTCTCTCCTAACTTCAGAACCTGAATCCGTCGCAGAGGTGTTGCGGGAAAATAATTTCTCCTTCCAGCCTTTTGTACTCTTTGTAATTGACTCTTTATATCTAAGACAAATAATTTAAATTTTAAAAAAGGAATTAAATCAACCTGCGGGGACCTAGATAGAAATCCAAACAATTTTTATTTAATTACATCAGGTAGCACGTTTCCATTTACCTCATTGACATTGCATTAATTCGAGATTTTAGAGATTCTGAAAATGACTGGAATTCTGACGGGCCAGCTCTATCCTGACTATTTGGTGAAGCTTGAATTGGGGACCTACAAAATATAAATTAAGCCATGGTACAGATATAGGTAAGAGGGAGAAATGGGAGAAGAAAAGACCCATGTTTTCAACAAAAAGAGCATATGTGAAACTAATCCACTAGGAAAAGAAAACAACCAGGTTGAAGAATAGTAGATACCTATAGGTTGAGGAAGCCTCGTGCTGATTTTCTGAAAGTACTCTTGATCCAGATGCTTGAACAGATTGGACAGAAAGTGGTGGGGTATTTAGCTGCACGGATTCTTCTCCCATAGTTGGAGGAGTAATTGGGCCACCTACCATGATGGCAGGAGCAGTTTCCCCTTCACCTCGCTGAGTTTGAGAAGGTGAAGCAAGAGCAGAAGGTGCATTATTTGTTGAGAACACCAGAAAACGAGGACGACCTTGAGCTGATGACCTACTCCTCTGACCTTCTCTCCTACCAATATGGCGTGACCTTCCTCCCATGGCAGCAGCAGCGGCCAAGTGTTGAATTATACGTTCTTCAAGTTCAGCATCATCAAAATTAACTGGTAACTGCATCAAGGAAAGAGGGGGGGGGGGGTCTGTGATTGGATTGATTTCTAATGGATTTAACTAGTAAATACTTTACTAATGAGAAAATGCTGATGTAAAAATATTCAATGTGGACTACAAACATGCTGCAATTCAAAATCCCCCAAAGTCGGATGATGAAATATTGTGGTATTCCTAGGAGGAGTAGTCCTAATACTCCTCTCCCGCTCTATTGCATCAAGCAGTTCCTGGCTGCCAGTGTACAGACAGTGAAATCTTTTGTCAAAGTTGAGTATTAATAAACCAACTTATTAGTAGCAAATTATGGAACTGGTGGATAGAGAATGCAACATAACCTGCTGGGCTCTTTCAGACTGATAGGTTGCCAACACATTGGGCACTGGGAACTTCTTTGACACCTGTAAAATTTCAATTCAAAGATGAAACCAATGCTTTTTTCCCCTTGATTCTCTTATTTCATTATAATCTTACTACTACTCATCAATGGATATCTTTCCAAGCCTCTAAACTTTCTAGTAACTACACAAGAATCAAGTAAAAGAACAATAGAGGCCCATAGCAGTCACTTTTTATATTTTCGAGCCATCTCATTTGAAGAATTGATACCTGCTATACATTCAATATGTTCCTCCACTCAAACATATGCACAAGCAAAAACAAAGATGGTCCACCCCATAAAGCTCAACGTTTCTTTTAATTGGTAATTTTTTCATAGGAAAATGTTCTTCTAAGAAAGTGCATGACTAAATTAATTCAGAAAAATTATTTAAAAAAAGAAGTCCCATGAGAGACTGAAAAATCACAACTTCATCATATGAATTCAGTGCCTCAACCATTTTTCCAACTTCATTTACTACTCCATTAATGGTTTGCAATTTGATGTCACAAACCAATTAGATATACTTTTTCTGTTTTGAGTAAGACCAATTAGACCTTTATTACATCTCAAATCAACATAAGATGTTTGACTGTACATTTACAATCCAAAAATCAGGAAGGAAAAAGGTCTAGCTTCCAAAATGAGTTTTCTGCTAGATCTGACTTAATAAAATTACCATTCAAGAATGCACTGAAGATGAAACTCATGCTTGCAGCCAGTAACCTGCATGAAAAAGATATATAGTACAAGTAAGAAAACACAAATTAAATTGATGATAATACACCATAATTTCCATTATGTACCGTTGAAGGTTCATTTTCACAAAATGCTTCCAGGCATATGCTACAAGCATCATCACAGGCTTCCTGAATTCCGCCTTCCACAAAGGCTGCAGCGGAGGTCAAATGGTTCTCGGACTTCTTGCTCTCTTCCATCCTTGGAAGCGGATTTCTTGAATTCATAAAAAAAAATAAAGCATTTATCTGACTGAAGGATCATATGTTCAATAAATAAGTTGAAAGCAAAGCCAAACAAAAAATGACATATAACTAAGATAAGGAATCTAAGTCTCAATGCATCCATGCCTGCTATGAAAGTGAGATGTTACTTGGAAAGCGGTCCATACATAGGCTATAATGCAGTAAGCTAGAGTAGCTTTATATCAGTGCTTATATACTAATACTATTTAGGAATTTAGGAAATATATAGTATTAGTACATCAAACATTATATTAATTAGTATAGCATATGGTGCGAGTAATATATTCTACTAGCACTTCGCCCGTGCCTCCGGCACTACGAGGAGCGGAGAAGAAGAAAAGGGACGGAGGAGGAAAAGAGAGGCGAAGAAGAAAGGGGAAGGAGGGAAGAAGAAAAGGGAAGGAGGATAGAAATATAAAGAACGAAGGGTTAGATTTATCCGAAACTTTTGACGGTCTGGATGATTTAAGAGATTGAGCGGGAAAAATTTTAGATTCAAAATCATTTGTATTTTGTTATATAGATTTTTATCATTTCTTTTATAAATAAAATTGCAGAAGAATCCCCCAAAAGAATCATGCCGAATCTAGAAGAAACCAACACCGACCTACAGAAGAATCCATGCTTCTTAGGTCAAAAAGATGCTATAATAAATTTCCTAACCTTAGTTTGAAAAATTCAGATTTTGCAATTTTGGGGCAACCAAAAAAAAAGAAGAAGTAAAAATATGAAATTAATGAAAATTCAAACTTATAACTAAATAGATAGTTCTCACAAGTAGACCAAAATGAAACCATACAACCGAAAAATAAAGTCCTAAACAAGTAATAGAGCTAAAATAGTTCCGCCCAACAAGCCTGAAATTGAGGTAACAATATGTGAAACCCACCAGAGTCTATCCCAGCCTCAGTATATATCATATAATCAATGAATTGAGAATGACTTGTGTATCGAAATTCACTAAAGCAACAAGTTTCTACCCATCCATGAACAAAGTAAATTTAACAGAGTTCAACTGTCATATGATGCTGTATTTATGCCCATAAAGGAAAGTGCGTCTTCCACTATAGACCAAATAGAACCACAAAACTGAAAATCAAGTCATTACCAAGTAATAGAACTGCAAAAATCTACCAAATAAGCCCAAATTCAATTAACAATCAAAAACAAACAAACATCCAATCACTACACTGAGAATCACCCAGCAACCTAAACTGATCAAGATCCGCAAATTCAATATTCCTAGGAACATATATGAAAACATTAAAAAATAAACTAAGGTTCAAATTTAAAAGGCACCTTATTTATTGAAAGTAAAACGGAAAAAAGAAAAAGAAAAAAAAAAGCCACCTTTACCCACAAGCAGACCAAAATGAAACCACACAACCAAAAATCAAGTCATAACCGAGAAGAGAACAGCAAAATTGAACCAAATAAGCCAAAATCCAAATTATCAAGAGAAAAAACACATAATCCATATCAAAGATCCATAAATTAATGCTTACCCAGTTACCAGAAGTGATCGAAAACAACGAATTCAGTATTGACTGACATAGATATATAGAAATTACTTCTAGTACCGTACTAATCTGCGAGAAACTTCAACGTAGTGAAATCATTAAGAGAGAGAAAATGATCGGTCGAAAACCCTAGGGCTAGGAGGCAATGATTGTGACGATGATAGTGATGAAGAGAGAGAAGACTGGTAGACACTTTGGCTATGTCAAGGCCAAGGGTGAAGGAACAGGTTATTACATACATACATACATACTACTATATAGTACTACTACTTTCTTTTGGCAGGAGAACCTTAACTGGGTCTTCACTAGAGTGTGACACGTGGCAAACGTGTAATAGATTTCTAAATTTTTATTTGATTTGGTGTGTGTGTCAATAACTTTATGATAATGAAAATAAGTCAAATTGAAGTATCAAAATAATAATAATAATCTTGTACAACCCTTTATAAATTACCATTTTTTTGTATGTTATTTCTATTTTTACAGATATATTTAATTTTTTTTAATAAGGCTAAGATATATTGGTCGGGTATTCTTATTCTTGTTTGAATACTCAATCAGTACTTGTTGCGGACCATAAAATTATAATACATATGTTAAAAATAAATTAATTTCTTTTCGGCATAATTTAAAAAAAATTCACAATTCATATTTAGTACTCCCTCTGTCCCGTATTAAACGTGCTAATTGATTTCAGCACGCTAATTAATAATATTCTTTTTTACCTAAATTGCCCTTCTAAATTACATTTTAATTGTAGTATACATTCATTTTTCTATGACCCTAACATTAATTATTCTTTGTTAGTTTCTACATGAATAGAAGAGATGTTATACTGATAATATGAGAGAGAAAGTGGTATAACAATACATCACTTCCCAATGTAAACTTTTATCATTTTTTAAGTTTTCAACAAAAATTGATTAAAAAGATTATGGGGGTATAAGTGGAAAAATAAGATAAAAATAGTTACTAATATAAAAATAGGACATTTATTGCAAAACATCCTAAAAAACAAATTAGGACGTTTAATATGGAACCGAGGGAGTATATAGTATAGTTTGAATGGACAATTAGTAAATAATTGAGTAAAAGACATGTAGTTAATAGTGTTTTAAAAAAAAAACTCTCCCTAGTCTATCTAACAAAATACAAATGATTTTGAATTTTTCGCTCATCTAATAAATCATTTGAGCCATCTAAAGTTTGACATAAATCTGACAGTTCATTATTTCCTCTTCTTCTTCTACCTTTTTCTTCCTCTCCAAACCCTATCCCCAATACCTTTTTCTTCTATATTTTTCTTCCTCTCTAAAAAAATTTTTCGTGCCGGAGGCACCGATTACCGCTAGTCCTAAATATGGGATCATATTTGGTTTTTTAGAATCGATTAGAGATATTTTTATTTTCAAAATGATTGTAATTTGTTTAGTTTTTAAAAATAATAATTAATAATACTATTTCAACATTTTATAATTTTCATAATTTATATCATATCATATTATATCTTCAATTTTAAATATAAAAATGTCTTAATTTAATGCCAAACAAATCAATATTAATTTTATATTACGTGACGAAGGGAATATGTTTTACTAGTTTTTAAGTACAAAGTGACAATGAGAAAATATATTGACATAAATATAATTAACTAAACTCTTTTAATTAGAGTATTTGTTTTTCCCATTTGCAAAAGAAAATCAGCAATCAAATGACCTCCTGAGAAATTATTATTATTATTTTCAAAAAAGTATTCAATTACATTTCAAACTTATAGAGAGAGAGAGAGAGTTTAGGAAGAATTTAAGGATGGGGTTAATAAGTGATTTAAGAGTAAGATAAGAAGTATATTTGGAATTTCAAAATCCTTGCAAAATGCCAAATTTGATAAATAATTAAAATGTGAGCATTTATACTTGTGGGATCCCAAGTGTCAAGCTGTCCTTCTTAAAGTTTTCTTTTTAATTGGTACCTCAATGTTTGAACCATTAACAATGAGGCTTTGTCTATTTAGTGCTTCAATAAAATATTATTGGATATTTATAAAGACTTTGTAGTAATATTTTCTTGGCTCAATTTCGTGTATTTATAAATGAACATTTTTTTTTTCTTTTTCTTTTTTGGAACACCAAGGACTATCACATGAGCTACAATGTTACAAAGCACATTCTAAGGGGCTGCTTAAAATGCCAGCCATTGAAGGGATATATGTAAGTATTTAATACCACAAAGTAGAACATCTTTAACGACATTTGTCAAAAATTTTCTTTTCAAGTACTTCAACTTCTCCTTTCTCCTTATGTAATACTGTCACTCTTTCCATATATAAATCTACACAGCATTGTCTAGAAAGAACTACAAATTATCATTTTCTTTGGTAGGTTAAAGGGCTACAAACATGGCAAAGGAAAGATTAAAGAATAAGACGGTTGATATTGCCAGATCAATAAGTGTTGTTATAGCAATTACAAAATTGTAGTTAAATGTATATTTGTTCTGACAAAATCATTTTTATTATGATAATATCAACAACCAAGAATAAGGGGGGAGAGAAACAAAGCATGCTTTTTTCTTTATATATTAATCTAATTGGTAAACTGCAACAAAATTCATCAAGACACTTCCAATCCAAAGCTTCCCATCCTTCTCCTCCACTTCACTTACTGCTCTAACAACTTTCCCCTGTCTGTCTTCCAATACTTTTAAGAGCTTACCTTCAGGGCTATACTTTGCAACTACAGCATGGAGCCGGCCTCCAATGTGGATCAGGTACTGAATCTTAGCTGGAACTGGAAGTTTCAGCAAGATTTTTCGAAGTTGAGGGTATAAGGCAAATAGGTAGGTATAAAATGTGCGGCGATTGTGGATTGCTACCCAAAATTCACCCCTTTCATTTGTTCTAACATTGTCGGGAAACCCAGGTAAAATGGCCAGAACTTCAGAACTTCCAGCTTTCTCACCTGTTAACCAGTACTTTTGCAATCTACATCATGGGAACAGAAAATAGTAGTCAGGCTACAAAAAGAAAGGATGATTAACAAGTCAAGACTCAAAGTTCTACATATTTTCTCAAACTTCTTGAGATATTTTATGGAACTGCAGTAGCAACAAACCTACAATCACAGCGAAGGGATTTATCATATTATTATGGGGTGGAGGGGGTAATATATGGCAGTATTTATACTGTTATATGCATGCTCATTGCTCATCAAGCAAAATGTCAGGAACTATCATATTTTAGGTCCAAAGGTGAAACACTTAATATGTATGTCTAGCTGATATAGGAGTAGTCACCTGCCAATAGATCCTTCACAGAGTACAAAAAATGAGCCGTCCTTGCTTAAAGACAGTCCATTAGGAAATTGAAGATTCCGAAGAAGAACAGTGGTTTCTTTAGTTCTGGGATTGTATTTCAGGACCCTGCCGCTATTGTCAGCAGAAAAAGCTAGCTGTATGAAGTTCCTGAAAACAATACCGTGAGAACTTGAGCATTGTTTAAAACAAAATTAATAGCAACAGCAATAGCTCTTCACAACTTGATAAGAACTGAATTAAGAGCTTTTAAAGGACTCTCCAGTTCATGCATGTGTAAACAATATAAGAGAAATAAAGTTCCTTTCCTAGGGTATGTATCTCTTTGGAAAACCTCCCAATCCTTTTCTCCTTCCTTTATTTGTATCAATTGGAGTTTAATGGGCTAAGATAAAGCGTCGCTATACGGCATTAATTTTCAGTACTAGAGGGTTTTAGTTGTTACCAACCATATTTATGTTTACAGCTTTGTTCATAACCTCAAGACACAAATAACATTTTCAAGAATCAGTTTTCAGAATTTAACGACGAAATAGCACAAAAAAATCTACCTCCGTTGGTATTTGGTGCTGCTGTCTGTAAAATAGATGTTCCCCTCCCCATCAATGTCCAGGTCATTTGTAAACCTCAGAGGAACCCCTTCGGCCTCAGTTGCTAACGACATTGCCACTCCACCTTCAGGCTCAACCTTCATCAACCCAAGATACGCATCTGCAATATACAGATCACCTGTTATCTTGTCGAATCGAAGCCCCAATGGTCTGCCGCATATGTGCTCGTTTTTTAAGTAGCTTGAAGCTGATGGTTTAGGGTCACACAAATCAGACCTGAAATCCAAATTATGTGAGAAATAAGTAATTTTGTTTAATATGTAACAAGTAGCTATCCACAAACAAAGTTAAAGATAAGAAAATGTACCAAAACACAAGCATGATTTAGACCCTTCTATTAATTAGGATATTATCAAGCCAACGTGTACAATTACTTTATTTCCCAGGATTAATGTTATGTTTACCAATGTTTTTTCAAAAGGATGTAAACCAATGAATAACTGCTGAAGACGAAACAAAATTTAGTTGAACAATATTGCCCTTGTTCCTTCAGAATATAATAACGTGTCAGTCCTGTACTCCATTATGCTTATGTAGAGTTTCTATTGATGAAAGAAACAAAAACAAAGGAATTTCCTCTGTCCATGTGCACAAAGTAGGGGGATATTTGGAGAAGGAAGGTGCGTAGATCACTCTCAAAGTTCTTATATTTGTTAACTATATCCTACTCATAATATTTAGTTGAGCCACATACTGATGTTCAAGTGAAATCATAATGCTTCTTTAGTAGAAAATTTATATGTTGCTGGATCCTAAGATGTTTTTCAATCTGATAAACAATATTGTATTTATCCTTTTATATCAATATTCTGTAAAAGTCTTAAGAGGATTATTCTAACTATAACTACTCCATGGAAAGTTATGATTACAATGGCGATTTGGATGTAGTTTGATATTGAAGTTAAAATTTCACGGTCTTCATCTAATTTTCACTATACATGGAAAACCAAACTGAGATCCTTAAAGTACATTTGCAAATCGGTTGAGAAACAAACCGACTGGAGAAGGCCAAGGCACTTTCATAAAATGAGAAGCCGTGGGCAATCAAGGCTTCGCTAAAAATATTACTATTACAACTTACAAGCAATATATTCCTAAAACAAAAGCAGCTGGACTTCTTCATTCCAGAAATTTTATGGTATTTGGCATCTATACATCTTCAAATGCAGCATACCTCTCTGTATCTCATTCTTTAAAGACACGTATCATCCTCTAAGCTACAATTCATTAATCGCTTGCAAAAACTGAAAAAGGTCATATGCCAAGCAAGCTCTGATCAGAAAGACAGACCAGCTAAATAAGGAAACCGAAATCATAGAATCAAAAATGTCTTGATCTGTCTGGATTTGTTAGGCGCATGCGAGTGTCTTCAGTTTTCTACGAAGATGGATGCAGTTTATCGTGAGCTATATATCTTTATTATGCCTAAATGAAATGACTTTTTTCCACAAAACATAAAGGGCAAATGCCTGCAGAACAATTTCTAAGAATACTCAGGAAATGATCCTACGAGCCTATGGGAATTTTGAAAAAACTCAGAAAGATTTATGAAAAGTATACTCAGGAAGGCAAATGTCCCCTTTTTCAAAATATTATATTTTGTATATTATAAGTATTTGATTTCCATAAGTCCAACTATAAATCCAGATTATATGGCTATGATGAGCCTATGAGAATTTTGAAAAGGGGACATAGTCCCCCACATGTTTAATTTTTTTTGAAGTGTAGTAGGGGGTCAATCCGAATGTTTGATAGTATTGGCAGACTAATACTCTAATAGTACTCAACTTGAAAATTCATTTGAAAATCCCAATCCTTCTTAGATATTTCTCCTAATTATGTGCCTACTTAGTTTAGGAAGTCTGACTGGGAATTATTTTCTGTTGTAAGCGAACTTTCAAAAAGTGCATGTAGGATTACTGACGTCTACTATAAGAATCATTACTTGTATAAGTACAATTTTTACAAACTTTTGCTTTAAGTTATATATAAATGGGAATCAAACTATAACATTATATATAGACTTTTTCCTGCCTTTTAGTTGAAATTGAAATAGTTCTTTAACCTTGGAATTTTGATAAAAGTTTCCAAATTATTTTTTTTCCCGTCTTTAGTTTTTGAGCCACCTTAAAGAAATGAATTAATCTTCTATACATACTGTAAGAGAATTGTTACACCAGCATGCATCATATAATAGGATTGTTACAAGTCAATACGTTACTAATGATTGAACAAAAAGCCCTTGATTTGATTAATGAGGTAAAATATGTACTTGAAATGAATTATCCCAACTCAATCCATAAACTGAGCAAATTCATCAACTCAAGTAAGCATACATATTGAGTTTAAACTAAAAATGTAACATAACTCTTTACAAATTAGTATTTCCATGTCTGTTATATGCTTTTCTTCTCTTTGCATATCAAATCAAATAAATGGTTTCGATTAGTCAAAGATTAGTTTACCATATTAAAAATGCTAACTTCTCAAAAAATTGCACCGGGTAGACCCCGAATGCAACACAATTTAAAAAAAAAAAAAACATTTGACATTGTTATAGAAACAGTTGCATTAGTATAGCAAAATATTGCATTACTCTAAACAAAACTAAGCTAAATTTGTAACATCAAGAACAAAACCCATGTTCCCAAAACTAACCGATTATTGGAGGTATAGGCAAAATCAGTCCACGAATAGCCGTTCCAGAACACAATTCGGCCGTCAGCAATGCCGGTGTAGGGCCCACGGCCCAGATTATCAAAGGCCATGCTCTCTGGGCCTTGGACCTGGCCCAGAAACCTAATTTCCGACCTCTGCAACAAATCTTTGTCGTCTTCCTCGCCCGGAACTTGGGACCCATGTGGCAAGTCTACCTTGAGAGCTTCGAAGTCCGGGAACTCAGATAATGCGCCCTGCTTAAAAGGGTCCGTTGCACAGTAGAGAGCCAGCATGAGCAACAGTCCGGCTGTGATTCCGGCCGGCGGCATTCCCATGTTCCTCAAATTCCGGTGGAGAAAATGTAAATGATATTTATGATTATGAAGAAGCTGATCAGAGGGCTTTTATTTATGATTCCATCGTAAAATTTGCAGGAATATGGGAAGTTCAACGCGCGTGTATTACCTACCTCTTACTTGCACATGAAATTAGTATTTTACTGAGCTACCCTCCTTTTATGGACAAGTAACAAACTTACAAACATATCCTCCTGCTCACACTCACATATCTCCTAACCTGAACCTGTAACAAACTAAGAGCATCTCCAGCAGCTTCTCTATCCCATGGACTATATTTAGTTCATATGACATCAACAAATGTCCTTTAGTCTTCGCTCCTTCCAGCAGATGGACTATTCCGTGGACTATAATAATATAAAAAGATTAAAATAATCAATTAATTCAAAAAATCTCCAATCATCCTTTCACTCTCTCATTTAAATATATTAAAATTATAGTCCATAGACTATCCCATTCCTTGATTTAGTCTTTGTGATCCTTGATTATAGTCCATGGACTAAATATAGTCTTGTTGCTGGAGCTGCCGGATGAATCCTAGACTAAATATAGTCTAGGATGTTGCTGCTGGAGTTGCTCTAACAACTCCCTCCACCTCCAGGCCTCCATTCCTTAAAAAATGGCCCTTCGTCCCACAAAAAGATAACTCATGAAGTAACAAATTTTGTCTTATAAAAATGGGAAATCATATAGGAAATTGATATTTTCATAAGGAAAATTGATATTTTTACAAGACACTCCTCGCGTAAATAATAAATAAATCTCACTCTCATATAAGTGAGATCTTGTGAAAATATTATCTTTTTCTTCGTGGAAATAGTAATTTCCATAATTTATATATGGACAAATATACATGAAACTGTAGTTATATAGAATAAAAAGAATAAATTAGTGTGTCGTCATTTTTAATTTCTATATAGGGTAAATTGCAAATAAACGTACGTGGTTTATTCAAAATTACTTGTAATCAGTTTAAAAATGAACTATCAATTCCTTGTGGTTTCATAAACACAACATACTCTCACTCTACTACTAACTATGTTAACAAAAGCTAATGAATGGTGTGTAAGTACGTTGTTAACCCCCCCTCTCTATATATATACACACACCAAGATGACTCTAATCAGATATAAATAACTAAGAAATTGATCTAGGGTTTTCATAGACAGGTACAAACTCTCTTTCGTGGCTTGAAAAATATTAGGAAATCAAACTTACAAATTTGAGGGATAATTTAAAAAAGAATATAGGCAAAATTGAGAGTCACAATTTTGACTCAAGGTACAAATTTTAACGTTTTATAATCTTTTAAACAAAAGTTGAATGAAAACATATGAAGTTTAAATCGTATATATATATATATATATATATATATATATATATATATATATATATATATATATAGAGAGAGAGAGAGAGAGAGAGGCTCTCCAGCGAACCGCTATAAAGCGAACTAAAAACGAATTGGGCTTTAGCGAACCAAAAACGAACCGAGTTTTGTCCGTTGCTAAAGCCATGTGTCACTTAACAGACTTATAGCGACGGTCCAGTGACGATTCTGTTTGTCGCTATAGGTCTGTTAAGTGACGCATGAATTTAGCGACGGACAAAACCATCGCTAAAGCCCGATTCGTTTTTGGTCCGTTCCTAGCGGTTCGCTGGAGAACCGGACCGTATATACATACATACATATATATATATATACATATATATAGAGAGAGAGTAAATATGTAATAAAAATATATTCTTAAAGTTTATAAATTTTACAAGTGAGATTATTTTTGGGGTTAATATTTATAATTTTAATAGCGACTGTATATTACACATTAAAGTCAAAATTCACAGTATAGAAAAACAAACATGTATAAAATGAGGTTGGTGTGCCTACATCAACCCACCAACCAAAACATTGACCAAAGAATTTAATTTATTTCCAAAATTGACTAACAAAAAAAATAAAATATTATTCCCTCAACGTTATACTATGCACAAGAAAATTAATCAAATGATAAAATAATATTTTAAATATAATTTACGTCTTTATATAAATTATGTAGAAAAATAATTTATATGTTAGTTTAATAGGATGCGACTGGTGTGTGTGTGTGTGTATATATATATTGAGATGATTTATTTAAAGTTATTGAAAAATAAATTTTACAATGAGTAGTACTTGTTAGATAGTATAAATATTTCATCGTTGCATTTGCTAGAATCAAAAAAATGAATGTCAATTTTAAATTAAAAAATGTCTTAATATGACTTTGAAAAATCAATAATGTTCTTATATTTTGGAACGAGGGGAGTATATAAAATTAAATAGCACTTACGTACTTTGAGAGAAAAAAGTTGAAAATATTTTCGTGTGATTTTTTTAGGTAGTGGATTAGGAACCAAAATAATTTAATTAAAGCTTTATATAGGATTGTTCAGGGGCAAAAATAACCTTTTAAAAAAGAATATAGTCATTGAAGCTAAACTCACTTGCTTTTAGGCAAGTGAAGTACACTCTCTATTAATTTAAACGAAAATGAGTTAATTTGCTATGTTTATAAAACTACATATGGTTGAAAGTTCACTTCTAAATTACATGTGGTTAATTACAAGTAACTTTGAGTAAACCACATGTGGTTATTTGTAATTTACTCTTCTATATATATATCATGTATGCACATACGTCGTCAGATATTAATTATCGACATAAATTTATTGACATACATAACAAGACTAGAGAAAAATATCTAAAATATACGCTTCAAATGTAAAATACTACTTCCTCCGTCCCTTAATATAAGACGTTTTAGACTTGGGCACAAGAATTAAGATAATAATTGTATAACATTAACTATAGTATCAATTATCTATAATACCCTTAACCTTATCTTATCATAATTATCTCATACTCTCTCACACACATTTTCCCATGAGGGATAATTTTAGAAAAATTATGACCAATTCTCCTAGATTATAGTAAACGTCAAATAATTAGGGACAAATGAAAAACTCTAAAACGTCCTATATTAAGGGACGAAGGGAGTACTATAATATAAAAATTTATTCTGCACTTTAAATTTCGTATGCAGAATGTACTACGTTTAGAAAAAAGAGAGAATTTCAATATGTTTAGCAGGGATTCATTATAAATATAATTGGAACTTATTTATATTTTTTCTACTTTTGTGAAAAATATACCTAAAAGATTTATTATAGGACAAATGGAGTGTATACTACTCATTCATCTTTACAAAAATAGTCTCATTTGTCAAAATAAAATTCAAAAAAATAGATTTTTTTTTCAAGAATGCTTTGGGGACTAAAGAATAATTACTAAAGAATAATAATGGATAAAAAATAATGTCAATGATTGCAGTTGGTTATTATCATAGTCCACCCATCTATGGTGAATAATCAACTACTTAAACCTTACCAAATCATTTTGTAAGTTATTTTTTGTAAATTATTTTATCATTATGGGTAAATTTCAGATGACCACCTGGGGTATGACGCATTTCCCACTTGACTACCTGCAGTCTAGAAACCTACATTTAAACGTCTGAGTTTTTGAGTTAAAGTGAATAAATGCTTTCCGTCTTAACTCCGTCAATTGAACTGACTAAAGACTTATTTACCCTTCGTGTATAATTTTCTCTCTTAAATCTCTTCCTTCCTCTGCAATTTCTGTCTCCCGTAATTCTTTGCTTCTAGCCTGACTCTTCTCTCTCTCACTACCTCTCCAAGCACTCTTCTGAGTTCTCTCTCTCACAACCTCTCCAAGCGATTTCGTACCAAATCGACTGGCCTCCAGCGAGTTATCTCTCTCTACGAAGGTAAAGCTGAAACTTTTACCATTTTAGTTGTATTTTTGAGCTTTCCATTCGAACCCAAGATGAAAATTGAAGAAAATAAGGTTTAATTTCTGGGTAGGATTTGACAAAAATGAGATAAAATCGGTAGTTGATTACTCCATTAAGGTTCGTTAATTTGTCAAAAATCGGTCCAATTTCTTCAATTTTCATCGGTTCTATCACAATCTGCTTCTTTTATTTCAAGTAGTAAGTATTGTTATGGGTAATTTGTATCCAATTGGCAATATTTGTCCCTCTGGAAAAATACTGAAATCGAATATGGGTTCCTATACATCGAATTGAGCTGAAAAGTGAAAAGTTGGGTTCTGGGACTGTTAATTATGGCTGTGAGGTTGGATTGTGGATATGGAAGAGCTCATCAGCGGTTGACCTCTCTTCATCTCAGGTCAGTTTGAGTAATTTTTATATTTAATTCCTCGGTTTCCCCATTATGTTGTATTTTCTGTTATAAGGGATTAGTTATTGCACCCAAAAAGGGGGATTAGTAGGAGAATCGTGGTTGGTATATTTTGATTTATGCTGTCTTTGATAAGAGGAATTAGTGCCGGTTAAATGATCTTTTTCTTTGTAATTTCTCTTCATTGCTTAGTTTATTTGTTATTTTTATAAAATAAACTCACCCTCGAAGCTGCTCATAAACGTAGTTATATTCCTTTTTGATTGTAGTTCAATCATTAGTGAAATTATATATATGCTTCTAACATCAATCTTATTGAAACATGTACATTATTGTGAATGAACTATAAATTTAGGCTGTTTCCAATCTTTTAGTTGTCTACTTTTGATAAGAGGTTATCTTAAGAACTTATAGCAACTTTTCAACCTTCTACTCGTGCTGTTTTTCTTTCCACCATTTTACCATAATAATGGTATACAGTTCAAAGGGTTTTATACTTGTGCTGATTATCTTATGTTTTTTTTTTGTCATTTCAGTGGTTACGGAAAACTAATCGAAAGCCTTTGCTTGCAGCTGTAGAGAAAATGAAAGAAGGTACTTGATAAGTTTCTGAAATAGCCATTTAAAAATAGGTGTACTCTCTGAAGTTTGTATTTCTTTTTTGTTATTCTAATTTTTCTGTCTACAGAGTTGATGCAGCTTGGGTTCATATCTCTCCTCCTTACAGCTACCTCAAGCATTATATCCAATATTTGCATCCCGTCAAAGTTCTACGATAATGCATTTGCTCCATGCACCAGGTCTGACGTTTAGGAGGACAATAAGGATAATGCTTCCCAGGAGCGTAAACTTTTGATGGCTAAACAGAGTGATCTGCTGTAAAATTTGATCCCCTGTTGCATAGTTAATAGTTCTTATTGATGAAGTGATACAGAAGGTGACAATATAAGACTTGCAAGTTTATTAACTGCAAAACATACACCACCAGAAAAGAAGTGGAAAGGGATACCTTGTAGCATTCAATAGAGACTATTCAAGGAGCTTTAAATAGGCATTCTGCATTATAATAATTGAGTTGTATGGTTTAGTTGATAAATCTAGGGAGGCGATATTTCCACACGCTTTTTTTATATTTCCACACTATGGTCCCCACAAATTTGTTAAATTTATTTTTTATGTCCAATTTACCCTTCTTGAACCCTTACCTCTCTCTCGTCCTCTCCTTCCTCTCTTCCTCTCTCTTCCCCTCGACAACCTAGTTCAATCAATCCAAATCCAAAATTAACAAATCAAAATCATATCTAAATTAAAATTCGGTTGTTCAATCAATCCAAATTCCTTCCATCAAACAAATCCATCCAAATCCAAAACAAACAAATCAAAACCATATCTAAAAGACTAAATCTAAATCTGGTTGTTCAAGAAAAAATCCTCAGTTGCCCTCACCTCATTTTCGCAATCATAGTCATTCAGTTGCAGAATCGGAGAAGGGAAAGGAAGAAAGGTGAAAAGGAGGGTGTAATCAACTAGGAAAAAAGGTAGAGAGAAGGGAGAGTGAAAAACCTAGAGAGAGAGTCATGGTGGGTCTCCGCCTCTCCTCCTTTGATTCCTCCTATTTTCTTAAACCCAGCTCTCCGCCTCTCCTCCTTTGATTCCTCCTATTTTCTTAAACCCAGCTGTGCATAGCAAGCAAACAAATCAATTCAGAGTATTCTCTCTCTCTCTTCTTTCCTTCTCTACAAGTTTAAGCTTTGGGCCTGCAAATTTTGGTCCTTTTTTTATTTCTCTCTCTACAAGTATGAATTTTGGCGTGAGAAAATTGTCAGGGAGAATATGATTTTGATTTTGATTAATATGCAGATCAGTTTTTTTTTTGAACAACCAGATTTGGGTTTAAATATGATTTTGGTTTGTTTGTTTTGGATTTGGATTGAGTTTTGGTTTGCTTGTTTTGGATTTGGATTGAGTTGTTTGATTGAAGAAATTTTTAGACCGAGTTATGCAGGGAAGGGAGAGGGAGAGAGAGAAACAGAGAATTGTTTCAAGGGGCAAATTGGACATAAAAAATAAAGTTAACAAATATGTGAAACCACCGTGTGGAAATATAAAAAACCCGTGTGGATTTATCAGCTCCCTAAATCTATTGTATTGAGTTGTTGTTGTATTTTTGTATTACATGAAACCATTGTTGTTGTAATAATTGTATTTTTGTATTTCAGTCCATTATTACAGGAAACCATTATAGTATTTTTGTTGTTGTGAGATTCTGTGGTGTACCGTGTGAAATGAATTTATGTGTGTATAATTTTATGTTTTTAATGGACTGAAATGAAACCATTATTACAAGAAACGTGCCTTAGAAGCTAATTTGATAATTTTATGTGTTTTCTTTTTTAATAGCTATAATCAGGTTTAATTAATTTCAAATTGATTTAGACTTTTGAGATTAATATCAATCAAAGCTAGAGAGAAACTACAAATATTATAAATGGTAGAAAAGATTTGAAAATGGTGAATAAATGTAAGGAAATGTGAGTTTTATAGCCAAGTATGATAGTGGGGGCATTTTGGATAAATTTTAGCCTTATTTGACCGTTACAGTCATACTTCACGCTCTTTAGGTGAGTCTCATGCACACACAGTTAAGTTGGATGGAAAAAGTCATTTTTTCACTTCAACTCAAAAACTCAGGCGTTTAAATGTAGGTTTCTAGACTGCAGGTGGTCAAGTGGGAAAGACGTTAAACCCCAGGTGGTCATATGAAATTAACCCTTATAATAATAATAATCTTTTTTTTGGGTTCTGTTTTTGTATTTTTTTTGGAACAACCCAAATAACATCAAAATATATTAAATCTCTTACAAGTGAATAATCACATCATAACACTTAACAAATCAATCAAGATGATAGGTTAATCATAGCTAAAAGCTAGTAAGTTTCATATTAATTTCTGAAATACAAATATCCCAATTTGTATTAATAGAAATTGTTGATTTGATCAATTCTTCAATATGAGAATTATGATAACATATATACTGCCGATAATAATCTTGCATTCAAGTCTGTACAGAACACTGAAAAAAACAGTCCCATATAATATGGGGGAAACAAATTCTAAAATAGAAGAGAAATTAGGAACTTTCTCATAATGAGAAAGAAATGATCAGCCTAATTGATCAAGAGAAAAATAAACTCTCGTACAAGCAGATAGGTGGCGGTTGAAAGATCGGTCTTGAGATGATCAAATAAGAAGAAAAAAAAGAAAAAAAAGAAATTTAAATAAATAATGATGACCAAAAACTTAAGATGGGATAGTAGATGAGACAATGAATCTCATTTTTGATCCTGGCCATACTCTCAGCTTCCTCTTGTTCTCCAAGTTTAAATCTCATCCATCCATGCATTTGATATTTTTTTCAAGAGTAAAAAGCATTTCCTTCTCTCTCGAATTATAAAAAGAGAATTTTTCTCTCTACACTTGACTCAAACACATTCCAATTTTGGAAAGAAGTCTCGAATTTGTTCTTTCCATTTGAAGCTTAAATTCAATCTTTTTTGTCATCAAACCTACTTTGTAGGCATCCATCAAATCAAGTAAAACATGTGTTAACGCTTGATTTTGTCCGCGCGTCCAATCCACTCTCCGCGCGTGTACCTGCACAAAAGTCCCAACGGCTTGGGCCGTGTGGAGACTCCTCGGGTGTAAGAGTAAGTAACAAGCTCAAGGTACGCTAACAATGGAGGTCAAATATTTAGTAGGAAAAAAGTGTTGTACCTTGTACTCATTGTTACTTGGATATTTATAAGGATTCACTTGGCTACTTTCTACTCCTATTAGGAGTGTGCTGCCCAGAATCCTTATTAGACCCGGATTAAACTACCTTGATCCGATAGAAGTATAATCCAATAAGGAACCACAAGGGCTTAGAATACTGGCTCAAGCCTTTTCGGACTGGAGAGTCCTCATATAATCCGCTAGGTGTGATTGGCCTTTGGGCCGAGCCCAACATAAGAAGCCCAATCCAGCCTGTTAGGATTTATATCCGAACATTGCCCCCCTACTCCCTTAGTATATGATATGTACTGGGGGAGGTGAGTCAGAGGATTTGATCATCCGGAAATTTATAACAAGGAAATAGGATAAATGCTCTCGGGAACCCGAAGGTGTCAGACCGAGGATATCTCTCCTCCAAGTGTCTTCAAGTGCTAGCCTGAAGATAGGGACTCTCGAGGGCGTCAAACCAAGGATAATGCCCCTCGGGTGCTCGACAGCATAAGAACCGAGGGGGGGAGTTCTTTGGGATCCCTAGAAATGTTGTCCCGAGGACGGAGAATCTGGTCACGACATTGGGCTTCTCTGATGGGTAAGCCCCGCTCACAAATGTTATTTGGGCCCAATCTTTGTATTTCGAAGCCCAACAGTCATAGCCCAGTGCAAGCAGCCTAACAGTCATTTTTTGAAATTCGAAGTGTTACAGCTGTTTGGCACTATAGCTCATCAGCAATAACTTCTCCCGCCTCTGACCTCGTCCGTCGGATAGGATCAATTTCGGCCGTTGGATACCCACTTTTATAGAGAAAGTTAACCTAGCCGTCATTTCTTACCAGCGCATTCGTTTTCACAGAGAGAGAAAAGTAACTTTCCAGAGACCTCGTCTTCTTGCTTTTCTGCTTTAGGATCGATCGTCCATCCCCTTCCTCGAACGTCTTCAAGTAAGTTAATCACTTTCTTTCTTTTCTCTTCTTGATGGCTGGGGGTGATGGGAATCAGGCTTCATCTTCCCATGTTGAAGATGAGATTACTATTGCTAGGGCCGGAATTCCAGAAGGTCAGCCATGGAAACCGGTAATAATAGAACGCATGAGAGATATAGAAGAGTACAATAGGACTAAGTATCTTTCTTTAGAGTACAGAGTAGCCAACATTCCTTCTTCTATCAAGAATCCCTTTTTTGACCTGTTGATGACGGAATTCTATATTCCAGAATCGTATGAAATTAGGAGACCCGAGGGTGAAGAAAAGGTATACTGGCAACCCGAAGGGGGGTGGATTCCGATTCACCGCCAGTTGCTTCTCTTCGGGGTGCGTTTTCCACTCCGCCCTTTCGTCGTAGAACTTCTTCATACAGTAGGACTTAGTTTGAATCAATTATCCCCAAATTCTTTCATTCACTTAAATAGTTTCATAGCTTTCTGCTCGTCCGAGAGCATAACCCCGAAGCTTGACTTCTTCTTTCAATTCTTTTCCCTCTCCGCCTGTAAGGAGAAGGGTTTTTATCAAATAATCAAGAATCCGGGTAGAGATACCCTAATGGATACCCCATCCAGTAACAAGGGATGGCATGGGGATTGGTTCCTCATCAAGGGGCCGGACACTGAGTTGGTAGGACCTTGGTCTAACCCGAACAGAGACCAATTAAACCCGAATCGGATTACCCGAAGAAGGTTGGAGGAGTTCGAGGTTTTGTATTCCAAGCGACCATCGGTGAAGTGGAACCGACTTCTTTTGAATGACCAAGACTGGTTACATGATCATGGCTGTAAGTCCATTTAAATTTCCCGAATGCAAATTATTATCGAATTGATAACATACTGATTGATTGTATCATTTGTGCAGTGGCTGACTCCGGAAGGACTGCTGATAACGAGGTTATTCTTGAGGCAGCTGGTGTGCCGAGGACAAAGCTGTCAGGTGCTGAAAAGCTAAGGCTGGCACGCCAGAAGAAATCCTCGGGCAGCCAAGTGTTAACCTTGCCCGAGGGAGCTACCGAGGGAGCAACTGGACCGGGCCCGACCCCGGAGTCAGCGAGAGCTGCTGAGCCCAAGCCCAAAAAGAGGAGGCTGGTGCGTCACTCCTCAGTTGAGGTGAGAGAAGGACCTATCCAAATGGTCCCGATCGAGCTTTCTTCTACTACCGGGGGATCGGCCAGTGCTGCCTCGAAGGAGCTGGTCGCAACAGCTTCTTTTGATGCCGAATCTCCTCACCCCGAAGAAGGGGTTCTGGTGAGGAAGAAGAAGAAGCAAGTAGAGTCCACTCCTCCCCCTCCTGCCACTGAACAACTAGGGGGGGAAGGAGTGGGAACTTCTGTCGGGGCCTTGGACTCTGTCCCGATCCTTCTTGACGCAGCAGAGGCTAGTCAGGGGGGTCTGAAGGTTTTGATGGAGAGGTTGTTCGCTCACCACACCAAGGTATACAAGTGTTTTTTAAGTATTACCCCTAATTGCTTTGTCTGTCGTATCCTAACTCCTGACTCGTTACTATACAGGGGAACGATCTTCTGCTTGAAGTTTCTGGCCAAGTTAAGAGCTTGGAGCACGAGCTGAAAAAATCCACCGAGGAGTGTGGTGCGGCGAAGGATAAACACCAGAAGATCCGGGACCAACTCCACCAACAACACGCTAGCTTTCATGCCATGAAAGCTGATTATGAAGTGATTCGGTCGGAGAAGGTGAAGACTGATCAGGAGCTCGCCGATCTGAGGAATCGGGCAGAATATGCCGAGACCCGGGCCGAGAGGGCTTCCAAACAAACTGAGGCTGCTACAAAGCGAGCCGATGCTGCCGAGGGGAAGATCCGGGAGCTCGAAGCTCTTCTCCGGAGGCAAACTGAACAAATCAGCCAATCGGACGAGGCGATCCGCTTACAAACCGACCAGATGCGCAATCTGAAGGACAATGTTCAGATGATCGTTGACGGTTGGGCTGCGAAGGAAGCAGATTGGCTGAAAGGTCCTATTGACCCCGCGTTGCCGAGTGTTCTGGCCCCAAGTCTTCGGCAAAAGGTGATCGAGGACTACAAGGTCTCCGATCAATTCCACGAAGATGTCCAGGATGCTGTGGTGAACGAGTTCAATGACGGCTTTGAGTTTGCCCGAGAACTAGTGCGGGAAAAGGGTCATGATCCTGATGCACTGGGGATTGTCATTCCCGAAGACTGATTCTGTAATTTCCTACCATGTAATTTCAACAAAGTCTTTGTAATATGAATATTCTGTAATGAAAGTTAGTTCTTTTGATGAGTTGTGTAAATATTCTATCTTATCTCTTCTCCTGAGTTATTCTTATTTATCAATGTTCATAGCTGCTCTACATCTCTTCTCCTCATTAACTTTATTAGGAAATTGCTAATAATGTTAAATCGATGTATCAAAGTGTATGCAAAAACAGCAGGCAAAGATAAAACAGAAGAATTCTCATTAATCTCGAAAAGATAATCAATATTGAGCAACATTTGATCCTCAAAAAGAAACTAAGTACATAGTGTCACTGATGATATCTTCGGACAGCCGAGCTGCATGCCATGTGTTTCGGGACTTCCTTTCCATCCATATGTTGCAATTTATAGGTTCCTGATCCTAATATTTCGATGACTTTATACGGTCCTTCCCATGTGGGCATCAATTTTCCCGTTTCCCGAGGTGTAGACGCTTCTGCCTGCCGAAGAACCAAGTCCCCTACCTGGAATGTTCTTGACTTGACATTCTTGTTGAAATGCCGAGCCGTTCGTTGCTGATAGGTGGCTAATCTGAGAACCACGGCATCACGTTCTTCTTCCAGTAGGTCTAGGTTTTCCCTAAGCCCCTCGCTATTGAGAATTTCGTCAAAGTTTTGGACTCGGGAAGAAGGTATCCCAATCTCAATAGGTATCAAGGCTTCGGTCCCATAAGAAAGCTTGAAGGGTGTTTCTCCGGTTGTGGTTCGAGGAGTTGTTCGGTAGGCCCATAGGACATGGAGAAGCTCTTTGGGCCAGGCTCCTTTGGCGTCTTCGAGTCTTCGTTTGATACCGTTCAACAAGAGCCTGTTTGTCACCTCAACCTGTCCATTTGCTTGAGGATGGGCCACAGAAGTTCGTCGGTGTTGAATATTCAGTTCTGTCAGAAAACCTTCGAACTCTTTCCCCACGAACTGAAGACCATTATCAGAGACTAGGACCTTTAGGGATCCCGAACCGATAAACCACCTGTTCTTTAAAGAATTGAAGACATGTCTTCTCCGTGATTTTGTGCTAGTGGTTTGGCTTCGACCCATTTGGTGAAGTAATCTATGGCCACAATAACAAATTTTACCTGACCCTTACCCTACGGAAGCGGCCCGAGAATATCTATTCCCCAAACTGCGAAAGGGATGGGAGATAATATAGGAGTTTAGCTCTTCGGGCGGTTGGTGTGGTACCGAAGCGAACAGTTGGCATTTGTGGCATTTTTTGACGAAGTCTTTGGCGTCCTGAATAATGGTCGGCCAGAAATATCCTTGTCGCAAAATTTTATGTGCCAACGTCTTTGGCTCCAACGTGATCCCCACATATCCCTTCATGGACTTCTCGGAGAGCATAGTCTGATTCTCTGGGACCGAGACATCGAAGTAGGGGCGACGAATAGGATCTCCTGTACAGTGTATCCTCAATGAGACAGTACTTTGTGGCTTTGAATTTGATCCGTCGGGCCAATGTTCGTTCATCGGGCAGCTCATCGGTTTTCAGAAACTTGACTATGGGGGTCATCCAGGAATCCTCGGATTCAATATCCATTACTGTCTGAACCGTTGTACTAGGTTCCTGAAGGGTTTCAAGGTAGACAGATCCTTCCATTTCTCCCTGGTCAGTTGTAGCAAGCTTCGAGAGGGCGTCAGCCATGGTGTTGTCTGCTCTGACTACCCCAATAATTTGATACTTAGGGAAGTGTTCGAGGAGCGTCTGCACCAGCTGTAGATATGCCTGAAGATGTGGTTCCCTGGCTTCATATTCCCCCAATACCTGTTTTACCACGAGTTGGGATGGAGTCGCTGTATATCATCAGGTTTTTTTACCTCCAGGCTTCGGGCCAACCTTAGACCTGCTATAAGTGCTTCATATTCGGCAATGTTGTTGGTAGCTGTGAACCCGAAGCGAATAGATTGTTGGATCCTGAATCCTTCGGGGGATGTAAGAATCACCCCAGCCCCGCTGCGAGGTCCGACGCTAGATCCGTCTACAAATAATGTCCATGCCGAGTCTGTGGTCGGATTTGATAATTCAACTGTCTCTTCTTCCTTCTCCTCAGGAAAAGAACACTCAACAATGAAATCCGCCAGAGCCTGCGCCTTAATTGCTGTTCGAGGCCGAAAGTCTATATTGAACTGACTTAGCTCCACAGCCCACGCTGCTAGTCTCCCCGAAAACTCGGGATGGTACAATACTTTCCGAAGGGGTTGATCGGTAAACACTGTGATGGTCCTCCCTTGAAAGTAGTGCCGTAGCTTTCGACTAGAAATAATCAACGCGTAAGCCAACTTCTCTAAGTTTGGATACCTAGTTTCGGCATCTCGAAGAGCATGACTTACGTAGTAGACTGGCTTCTGACCCTGTGTATCCTCCCTTATCAAAGCCGACCCGACCGCACACTGTGTTGCAGATAAATATAGCTGTAGATCTTCGTCGGGAAGAGCTTTACTGAGGATCGGAGGAGAAGAAATATAATGTTTGATCTGTTCAAAGGCAAGCTGGCACTCTTCCGTCCAAACGAATGTCTTTTGGTTCTGAGCCCCTTTCAGAGTATTGAAGAATGGAAGACACTTCTCTGCTGATCGGGCCACAAACCTCCGAAGGGCGGCGAGTCTTCCTGTTAATCTTTGAACATCTTTAAAATTCCTCGGGGACTGCATTTCAAGGATAGCCGATATCTTTTCGGGGTTAGCTTCTATCCCTCTTCGGCTTACCATGTACCCCAAGAATTTGCCCGACCCGAGGCCAAAAGTGCATTTGGTGGGATTAAGTCTCATGTTGTGGATTCTAACATTCCGAAAGCATTCTTCTAGATCCGACAAATGGTCTTCATCTCCCATGCTTCGGACGATCATATCATCCACATAAACTTCCATATTCCTGCCAATCTGATCTCTGAACACCCTATTCATCATCCGCTGATAGGTTGCTCCGGCGTTGATCAGGCCGAACGACATGACTTTATAGGCGTAAATTGCTCGGTGAGTGATGAAGGATGTCTTCGGTATGTCTGGTTTGTGCATGGCAATCTGATTATACCCGGAGAAAGCATCCAGAAAGCTCATTAAATTGTGTCCCCGAAGTAGAATCGATTAGCTGATCGATGTTCGGGAGAGGATAATAATCTTTCGGGCATGACTTGTTCAAATCTGTATAGTCCACGCACATCCTCCATTTCCCGTTGTGCTTCCTTGCCAGTACCACGTTGGCTAGCCACTCTGGGTAAGTTATTTCATAAATGAAGTTAGCAGCCAATAGTTTTTTCAATCTCTTCATCGATTACCTTTTGTCGTTCGGGTGCTATGTTCCGTCTTTTCTGTTTGACGGGTTTGTGACTGGGATCAACACTCAGTTTATGTTCTGCTATACTTCTGTCAATCCCTGGCATATCGGATGGTGTCCATGCGAAGATGTCTGAATATTCCTTGATTAGATCGATGAGTTTGGATCTGACATTCGTCTGAAGCCCCGTACCAATCTGAATTGTCTTTGTGCTATCTTCCTGGAACAATGGAATCTCTTCTGTTTCTTCAGCAGGCGTAGCTATCGGCTCGGAGCCTCCTTCTGTAAAGGGTTCTAGCTCGATCTTCATCGTGGTTTTTTGCTTACTAACCCCCACAGAAGTCGCCTGGATAGTTTGGAGATAGCACCTTCTAGATAAATCCTGATCGCCAGCCACTTCCCCAATCCCATTCTCGGTAGGGAATTTCATCTTCAGATGTGGAATGGAGGTGACTGCCTTCAAAGCTGCAAGAGTTGTCCTCCCGAGGATGGCGTTGTAGTTGCTTTCCACTTGGACCACATAAAACCTTATCATGATGGAGGCTTGTTTGGGAGACGTGCCGAAGATCGCTGGTAACTCTATCGTCCCTGCTATTCGGACTGGGTTGTTCCCGAAGCCATATAGCGGGGACTCATTGCAGATCTCCAGCTTCCTTCCCCCCAGATCCAGCCGATTGTAGGCATGACTGTAGAGTACATCCACCGAACTCCCATTATCAACCAGCATCCGTCTTAAATCCATGGTTCCGACTTGAGCTGTAATGACCAGGGCGTCCTGATGCGGTGTAACTATTCCCGGGGGATAATCCTCATCGGAGAAGGTTATAGGTTCTGTTGGGGTAGTTTTAGATTGTCCAGACAACTGATGGATCTCCCTGCCGAAAGCTTTTCTCTTTCTATTGGATAGTGCTGATATCGGTCCACCAGATATACAATCCACGACTCCCTTTACCGCTCCCGAAGATGGCGGTGGTGGAGCTATCCGATCAAAAGGACTCGGTTTGTATTGATCGGACACATAACAATCCAGGTTACCCCTCCGAACTTGCCTTTCGAGAAAATCTTTCAACTGATAACAATCCTCAGTATCATGCCCCTTGGCTTCATGGTAATCACAATATCTGTCCCCATTCTTTTGTCTGGCGAAGACTCTGATCCTCGGGGGCTTTTCATAGAAAGGCTGGTCTTTGATTTCCTTGATGATAACAGCTCTACTCAAAGGTTAAGGGAGTGTAGTCCTTCTCATTATCCCTATTACCTCGGTCTGTCGAACCGTTACTCTTCTTCTGCCGATTATCGTGGGAATCTTTCTTGCCGTTCCCTTTGTCGTTGTTGTACTTTTTATCGGCGTGCTCTCCTCGGGGGTCTCTCTGGTGAAAATCACCTGTATTTTTCGAGGTGCCCCGGAGATTAGCGAGCGCCTCTTCCAACTCGACGAACTTATCGACTTTATCATACGCCTCGGGCAGAGATTCGGGCGCCTTTGAGATAATCTCCTCGATCAGCCTGCTGGACTTATCCACATTCAATCCCATGGTTAAGAAGTGGATCACCTGCTTCGGATCTATATCGTTGACCTCAGATACAGCCTCACGAAATCTCTTTATGTACTGCCGAAGCGTTTCATTCGGTCTCTGTTTGACCTGCATAAGGGATGTGATCATTTTAGCCCGCCTCTTGTTGCTGCCGAAGCGGGTGTGGAATTGTTCTTTCAGATCATCCCATGAGCGTACTGATGCAGATGGGAGGGAGACAACCCACTCCCGAGCAGTCTTCTTCAGGGTGGATAAGAATAAATGGCACATGGCTGCTTCATCATGACCATGAAAGAGCATGGCCTGCTCGAAAGTGAAGGTATGATCATGGGGATCTCCAGTTCCATCATACATCTCCAGGTTTGAGGGGACCTTGTTCTTCCTATCGATCTTCGCATTAGCCAAGTCTCGGGTGAAAGGAGTGACCCGAGGCTTTTTGGTTCCTGACGGTTCGGCCCTTCGGGGTGATGATTCCCCAGTATGACTTCTATCAAGGCTTCGTCGGGAACCCTCGCGACGCTCTCGCCTGGATGGTGACCGGGCTCTCTTTCTCAAGTCCCTTGTAAAGATGGATTCAGAATGGGCCTGGTTATTATCTCGATGCCGTCTTTGGGGTCGGTCATCTCTTCGTCGGCGGGGAGCAGAGCGGGAGGCCGAGCCTCTCTCGCTCAGCAACTGTTGCCCAGCTTCGTTCAGTTCTATGTACTGCCTGTCAAGCTCTTCTTGCTGGATGTCTAGAGCTTTCTTTCGATCAAGGATCTGCTGAAGGCGTTGTCCCCGTTCGGCTGATGTCTCCCGGTGTGGCCGAGATTGCACCGGTCCGTGTGAACCATGGTTGCTTTGCTGTGAATTTTCCATGTGGATTTGTTTTGATCACCAAAGCAATTTACTACTTTCAGGCCCTCCTTCTAGCGCCAATGTTAACGCTTGATTTTGTCCGCGCGTCCAATCCACTCTCCGCGCGTGTACCTGCACAAAAGTCCCAACGGCTTGGGCCGTGTGGAGACTCCTCGGGTGTAAGAGTAAGTAACAAGCTCAAGGTACGCTAACAATGGAGGTCAAATATTTAGTAGGGAAAAAGTGTTGTACCTTGTACTCATTGTTACTTGGATATTTATAAGGATTCACTTGGCTACTTTCTACTCCTATTAGGAGTGTGCTGCCCAGAATCCTTATTAGACCCGGATTAAACTACCTTGATCCGATAGAAGTATAATCCAATAAGGAACCACAAGGGCTTAGAATACTGGCTCAAGCCTTTTCGGACTGGAGAGTCCTCATATAATCCGCTAGGTGTGATTGGCCTTTGGGCCGAGCCCAACATAAGAAGCCCAATCCAGCCTGTTAGGATTTATATCCGAACAACATGCATTATGCAAAAGTCCATGCTGGGGGGTTATATAGTTGCCATCTTGAATTTAAATTCGCTCTTTGGTTGTTTGTAACTCCAAGTTATTGCAAATAATTAATTAAGATGTAGAGATTGGTTTTTCAGAGTTGAAGTCAATGAGGTAAAAATTGGTGTCCCTATAATCAAGGCCACAAAAGCGAAGCCCCCAATGGGTACTCCTGTCTGTTTTTATTTTTTTAAAATAGCTAAGTGATTTATTTTTTAAGTAAAATTATTTTTAGCTTCTAATTTATTTTATATTTAATGATTATAAAATATTTTTTAAATTTTAAATTAACTTACTATTACTCTCAGAATGACTATAAACGTTGCTCAAATAAACAATTATCAAATACTCACAATTTAGTGTTAGTAAATTTTTTTTTTGGTTATTTTTAATTTAATATTCAATTTTTATACAGTTTTAAAATTTAATATTTACTTTTTATTTTCAATCTCTTGAATTTATATATAATTTTTTAGAGTTTAAAAATAAGTAGAACGTAAAGGCCTAAACTTGGTGTTTAAGGAACTCTATATGCATTAAAATTTTTGTAGAATAATAAGTTACTATCATAGTTTTAGTTTTAAATGTAACTAAATTTTAATAACTAATACTATGTATAACGGTATAAGTGATGAATTTTTCTAATAATCATTAACTAAAGATCTTATCATATCTGAAATAAAATTGGTAACTAAAATTTAATCATTAATATATTTTTTAATATATATTATGTTTTTCAATATTAACTATTACTTTGTCATAATATTTTTCAATATTTTTAATGTGTAGTTATTTAGGAATAACATTTTTGTTGAATAATAAGTTACTATTATGACTTTTAGTTTACAATATTAACTAAATTTTAGTCACTAATATATTTCAAAATTATTTTAAACATTACTTAACTAAATGTCTCCTACATTAAATAAAATTGGTACTTAAAATTTAGTCATTAATATGTTTTATAACACATAATATATATTTTTTAATATATTAATCATTTATATATTTTATAATATAATATATTTGTTAGTATTAATTACTCCCTCCTTTTCAAATTATTTGATCGTTGTTGACTTTTGAAAATCAATTTGAGATATTTTTAAACTCAAAATTAAGATGACTCATTAAAAATTATAAAACAATAAAACTTACAATATTAAGTAACACTTATTAGATAGTTTACAATATTCAACATTGTATTGATTAAAATTAAAACAATTTATGTTAATTTTGAGTTTTAAATTTATTGAGTTGACTTTAAAAAGTCAATTATGATCAAATAAAATGGAACGGAAGGAGTATTATGTAATCATAATATTTTTCTTATATTTTTAATATTTAGTTATTTAGAGTTCAAAGTTGAGTAAAGTAAAATTCTAAATATATTTTTTAAATTAAAATTTATTGTCTGACTAAGTAATTAAATGACTCTTTTTTAGAATAAAGTTATTGTATAATAATAAGTTAACATTACATTTGTAGGAATATAAAAAGAATTATAATTCTACAACACTAAGTAGTAATTATTTTTAACAGTTAATAATTTCACAACTTAACTTACTAATTCCATACAATTTATAATTTTAATATTATATATGTTAAAAATTAGTTAATGTTATTGTGATTATAAATTTGTGACAATTATGTTATTTTATATTATTTTCAAAAAATCGAAACTCTTTTATTTAAATATTAATAAATTGACAAATAAAATTGCACATTTTGAAATTTTTGTTTGATGGAGGGAGTATAAGTTTAAAGTTCAACCTGGAACATCTGGTGAATATTTTTTTAGAATATATATAACTGGTACTTTTCAGTGTTAAAAAGAAGAAGAAGAATATAAGTTTTAAAGTTAAAAGGAAATTGACAATTATATAAACCATATAAGTAGGAGATAATTATGATAAATGTGTATATCTTTTTCCTCCTTTCCTTACACATTAAAAAGTGTTTTAAATATAGTTAAATTCTAGGCTTAGTTAAAATAAATAAAATAAAATTTGGAAGATTTTAAAAAATATTTTAATAATAGTTAAATTCTAGCTTCATACTAAAGACTATTGACCAACAAATTTAATTTTGCCTTATATGTATATAGATTTGAAAGAGTGATATAGTTTTCAAAAAGAAAGAGTAACATAAAGTTAAAGCCCACTATTTTATGTGTGTGAATTAACTAGGGGTTTACTAGTCCCCTAAATCATCTTTCCATCATGAAAGAGTGGTGGGATCCCCTTTGAATTATACTTCAGTATTCCTTTACATTTCATGACATACACACACACACACACATATATATATAAAGTAATAATCTATAATATGTATTTACTATGAATTCTTATAGGCATACACCATCTATATTATTGAAAACAAGAAGAAACGACCCGGATTAGAAACTGAAAATCGACGTCTGTTACTATTAGTAACGGATAATAAAAATAAACCCTAAACCCTAATTAATAAACTCTAAATTCTAGTTAATAAACCCTAAATATTTATTGGTAAAGTCAAACCCATTCTGATTAGCTAGCGTCCGCTATATTAAGTGTTTTTTTACCGCCCGCTACTAATATATATATATATATATATATATATATATATAACGCACTTTATTTTTTTTGGAATTTAATTTGGAGGTGAGATCATCCTAATTTATGATATGTTAATGATAACGTGACGAATTTTACATTTCATCATTTTACCTTGATTCCCCATTTCAAAGGTGTTGACCAAAGCAGTCTAGCTCTTGCCATGCACCCTCTTGCATGTATTAATTACTTGTGAGATTCTAGAAAACTTAGTACGTTAATTGATTAATTAATTAATTATTTTATTTTTATTTTTATTTTTATTTTTAAAGTATGTGAATCTTTGTAATATCGAAGATTAAATCCGAAAGCTATATAACGTTTTAATTGGCCACATCCTTAGTTGTGTCGGCCGGCATATTTTGATAGTGTCCACCGACACCCTTAATTTATTCATGGAGATTTTTAGAATTTTTTCTGATCTTCCAAAAATCTTTTAGGGTACGTTTGCATCTCCAAAATTCGAGGGAATTGGGTAAGGAAAGAAAAAGTTTTTTGGAACATTTTTGATCACTTTTTTTTTAATCGGCAAAAAAAGTTTTTTTATTAAAAGAAAGTAACTCAAGCACCAAAATCCAAGCCCATGACATCCAAAAAACTGCAGTCTAAAATTCTTAAAAGTATTGGCATTAATTAAGATACATTTTCTTGTTTTGATATTTATTTTGTTTTTTTTTATTTTTTCTTCATTAATTTTGCAAGTTTCGAATGTATCCTCAGTGACTCAATTTCATTCAAACACTTGTAAAATATGGTCCAATTCAATCTCATTTCAAACTTTTTACCCTCGGATAATTTAAATCATGTTTTCATTCAATGTTATTTATATTTCATCTCCACCTTAGGGCCAGACATTTAAAATATTCTAGTTCTAGGAATTCTTAATTTACACCCTAAGATAATTGAGGGCTAGTCTCATTCATGATCCCCACCGTAAAAGTTTGAGAGTAAGTCTCTTCTGATACAAAACTGAAGTTGGCCTTCTTGCTTTACTATTTTCAACGAATGACTGAAACTAACAAATTAAATATCTCTTGTTACTTTTTGGACCAAAGGTATGTTCCATCATTAAATAGTGATTATAGTGTTTATAATGATAACGTTTAATACACATTGCATATATAATTTCTGATGCATACGTTTGGATATGATTTCAAACACGAGTTAAATAAATGACACTTAAAATAAATTACTTTTAAATAAACAAAATTCTCAATTGTATTTAGACTTTTGAACGGATCAAACACCTCATATATTGATAGACAAAAAAATATTGTAGTTTTTTGTTGTTGTTGAGAACTTATACTATTAATTATAATTCAATTCTAGAGCTTCGATTGGAAAAAACCTTGGGAGAACTTTCCTTCATTATGCGGTGAATATGCTGATTTTAACTTTATTGAGCACGTGACAGACTCAAACAATCGAACATACACAGTAAAAAAAGAAGAAGTTACCACTAGCCTATTAGTTTTGGTCTAACAAATATTGTAGACCAAGATCCCCCCTTAGCACTACAAAAATAAAAAATTAGGATCCTCTTCCATCACAGTAGTTTCAACTAATTTTTCCTATATTACACAAATAGCAATATAAAAATTATCTTTAACGACGGTATCACTGATACAATTATTTACTATGAATATTGTTGTCTCGTTAATTATAATATTTTTATTATTAAATATATATGACATGAATTAAAAGTATAATCGAGAGAATCTTTATCCAAATATACTACTATATGTTATCTTTTGTTAGTAAAGAAAAAATAAGATTAACCATGAGGTGATCAGGGTGGATATAAATGAATTGAATTCACATGAGCACTATACAATGACATAAAAAGATGGTGACAATACATAAATACATGATCTCTCCCATCCAATCCAGACATCCTGTAGTAAAGCTGTGGACAAACTTTCTCCCTCCCTCTCTCCTCTATATATTTGTTAAGGATAAAGTAGGGCTTAACTTAATCCTAAACATTCGTAAACATTCCAAGCATTAAATATCTCTTTGCTCGCCCCCTTAGTCCGCTACAGAAATGACAGTGCGATTAGCAATGGGAACACTCCCACCCACTCATTCCTTCAATCATAACCCCACTTTCCCCAAAATCCATCTTACCTTACTTTTCTACCCACATAATATTTACAATTAATGCCAATACTATACACATCCACTCCATTTCTCTCAAATACCAGACCAAGCTAGCCCCATCTTCATCTTTCAGTTTTGTACACACTCAATTCTCTCTTGGATTCTTCTTCCCTTTTCATTTCTTTTTTTTTTTCTCAATTAATTTGTGCTAATATATGTAAAAATACAATTCTCGATCGATCTACTTTGATTCGCATCGATACTCAAGAACAAGTTAGTTAATTACTGGGTTACCTACAATCCAATATGTCACTGGAAATCTCCTCCGAACGTGTTTGTTACGTCCACTGCAACTTCTGCAACACAATTCTAGCGGTATATATATACTAACTCTACTTAATTTTCATTTTTTTTAAGTATATAGTATGTGTTTAAATAATTATATGCACACAACCTAATCTAACTCTTGGCCATGAAGAGCTGAATTGAACCCATCATTTTGATTGAGTTTAACCCTTAAGTACAGCTCCGCCGTGACCAAGAAAATTAATCATATGGTGGTTTTAAGCTCGTGCATGATGCAGAAAAGAAAACAAAAACAAAAACAAACCCTCATGTAATTTGCACCGACTTCGATGATCGATGTGGTAAATTATGTGATGATTTTGAGCTGAAACTCATATTTTAGGTTAATTTATGAGTGAAAGTGAGTAAGATCCCAATCCTTAAGCTTGGATGATTAACAATCCAACGTTACGTACAAGAATCTAGGACATACATACATACATATATATATATATATATAATTAGTCTGTTGAATAGGCTCTTAGGGTTTCTTTCTGTACAAGATCTTAGGACAAGTCAACATGAAACTTTTTCTTGACCATTTAAAAGTATACCCATTTTGATGTATAATTTACTAATATAATGTGTTACAATTTTAGTGGGTTTCATTTTAATTCATAAACTTAACTGCTCTCATCTCCCTTACCATTTTCCGTACGTACCTATCTGCAATTACAAAAAATAATTGTAGCATTTATTTCTATGATCTGGTCCATTTATTAATTACTTAGCTAGCTAGCTAGCTTCTTGTTTTCTCTCTCATGAAAGCTAGGTGGGTTCTTCAGTTCATAAGGACTTAAGGCCACAAAAGAGCTTACTGATCAGTTGTTGTGTAATAATGGATCTTCTGTTTAATTTCTTTCTCTGCAAGAACTTGTATTGAAAAGAAATCATGGGTTGCTTTTTCTTTTCTCTAATTCAGAACCCTTTTGAGACCATTCTCTCTCTCTCTCTCATGTTTATGATCATCTTTTGACAATCCTTTTTTTTAGAGTATACGAGATCGATCGATCGATCGATCGAGAGTATATTGTATGGGATCTTGAGTATGGGATTCTACGCACCGCAACAGTGAAGATCTACTTGATGAATAACTGATCAGCTTTAATTATCCATGGCCATGTTTGTCTTTTATTTGGTTGCATATGTACTCAAGTCATGGCTTCTTTTTCTCTTTTCTTTTCTTTGGGTGGTGAAATGATTGAAGTAATGTCACTCATGTGTCAGATAGAAAAAGTCGGGAGCACCAAAAGGAAAACTACAACGAGAGACACCCTTTTGTTTTTAACATATAGGCAACTTCTTTAGTTATTAATCATAACCATGTGAGGCCTCTGCATACCTGATATAGTAGTGAAGGAGTACTGGCATCGATTCCGACATTTTGAAAGCAACATCTGTCCCTGTAAGCCCCTCAAAACCCCCTTTTTTTTCTTAAAAAAAAACAACTATCTTCTTCTTCCTCCTCAATCTTCATGGTCTTACTTCTACTACTACTTTTTTCTCCTTAAATTCAGTCTTTTTGTTCATTGTACTAGCTAATTTAAGCTTGAGCCAAGGAAAATATGGGTTTATATATATATCAAGATGGAACAAAATACAAAGACACATTTGATTTGGGGTTAGATGTGTTAAAGTACTGATAAAGTCTTACATCAAAACACAATGAGAATGATTAAGAAATATAATAGTCAAATGGACTAATATTGGTTCTAAATGAGCGTATATGAGCATTTAATATTTCCCAACAAGATGTTCGAGTTTTCTGTTGGGGTTTTTGAGTTGGGGTTTTTGAGTTTAGGTGCTGTAAAATTGTTTTGCTTGCACCCTTTTTTAGGTTACATAATTTACAGAAAGATTTGTGTTTATAGTTAGAGAGAGAGAATAATTAGTGAATAAAGAATTCCTGGATTCTAATAGTATATGAGTATGTCTTGGTCCTCACACTGATTAATATTGAAATTTGAAATGACTGTACGTTGGCAGGTTAGTGTTTCCATGCAACAGTATGACTACAATCGTGACAGTGAGATGTGGACACTGCGCTAATTTGTTGTCTGTAAATATGGGAGCTTTGCTTCACTCACTTCCTCTTCAAGATCTTCAGGTATATATATGTGACATTCACTATTTTACTCTAATTTTTGGTCATGTATTTCTAAACTAGCTATATTGTTTGTACTCAAGTTAAGATTGTCAAGGCAAAGGTCATCGTATTGCAACTTTGTGCTACACAGATGCAATATTTTTGTATAATCTTGACTTTACAATTTTTATATTTATAGAATACAAATGCTTTTGAACATATTTGTCAGTAGTTTACTGTAAGTCTGTAATTCCCCTTTTGATCTTTTCTTAATTTTGGTTGGAGCTGAATTTAGTCTCCCTCTCTCTCCTTCTGGGCCAAGTCGAGATGTAATTCTCTACATTGGACTTCAAATTTTAAAGGCAAAAAAATAAAAGGTATTATAATTCTCTTGACTAAAAGTGTAATCATATATCTTCTTTATAGATGAATCTTGTATTCAATTTTGTTCAAGTAATGGATTTAATTTGTGACATATATATACCAACATTAATCATATCTTTTATGTTATGAAGATTTTGAAGACCAAATAAGCCATTTTACAGACTTGTTCCCTCCTCCTTTTATAACCATACCATGATATTTCTTTCCAAACCAAATGGGAGATTAGCAGCTAATCCAACCACAAGTCCCATTTTTGGGTGCCTAGCTAATCCCTAAATCAGACAAATATAGCAGACATAAACTTTTTCTGGTAAATGACTAGTAATTTTTTTGCTTGGAGGCTGCGTATAAGACTAGAATGAGTTTATTACTTTGTGAAGATATGATATTTATTAACATATATATATATATATATATATATATGATATACATTGTTAGGGCATGCTTATTTTGAATTGCTTAAGTTTTTAGATGAGTTAGTTATTACTTTGCACGTTGCCTTTATATTAACTAGATAATGCAAATGCAATTTAGTTTGTCCCTTTTCTATAAAGTTGTATTTGAGAGAGTATTAGCATATATGATATACATTGTTCGTGTCTTTTCCTAATAGTTTAAACTTTTAGATACCTAGTGGTTCGCTAATTATACTATAAAAAGTATGACTTTTGCAGTATTTATAGTTGTACTTTGATGGATGGTTCTGCTAATTAGTCAAATTTAAGGGTGAAAACATCACATGGATATAAACACAGGAGAGTTTTGCATTTTAATCTTATTCTTAGAATAATTATATGATTATTTGATAATTAGGATTTTAACTATATATAAAAAATTTGCAGAAACAACCGTCCAACTTTGAAGATGCTACAAAAAATTGTGGGTCATCTTCTAAATGCAGCAGGTTTGCAGCATTCGAGTCTGCTGAGCATCAACAACCTAGAATGCCTCCCATACGCCGTGAGCTCTCTCTGTCTCTCTCTCACACACACACACACAAGACTATGATAGTTAATTTGGAGGCCTATATACTGTATATATATAGTAGTCTATACTGTTATGTATGCAGGCTAATAGTGAAGGTATAAATGCATAACTAATCAAGGACTTCATTAAAAATGGCTACAAATTAATTAATAATATATAGGAATGTCGAACAGTAAAAACGATTTTGTCTTTAAAGGAAGTAGCACAAGTATTAAAATTTTCAGCTAGGTTAATTAATGGCCACTTGTCATGAAATAGCTAGATTCTCTCTCTCTCTCTCTCTGTCTATCTATCTATCTATCTATCTATCTATATATATATATATATATATATATATATATATATATATATATATGCTATATAAGTAAAGGACCACATGAGGTTTTTGCACTTGATTCATGACCCGGGCAGTATGATCGTGACCTTACATGTCCATCCAACTCATCAATCACAATAATGTACTGATCAAACAAATATGTCTAGTCTTTCTACAGCTGGTTGAACATTTCAAGATCACACCAATTACTTTAGGGTACAAGACACCATTTCTAATTACCAGTCCATTTTTTTCCCAACAAAATATATATATATATATATATAATATACATATATAGACAATTTAAAATTTGTTTACGCTTATATATACATGATATATATTTATGTATGTATATATAATATATTTCACACCATAAACCCTCTAAGTTATCCTCCTTGTCAACTAATCTTGATTTGGAAGATTCAATATGATATTAGCATAACTAATTTCATTCACGTGCATGATCCAACGGCTCACATGTTCAACAAAGAAGAATAGTTCAAAGTATTTCTCATAATCATACATGTACAAGTGGATGCTTAAAAAATATTGATCATTAACCAACCAATTAACTCATTTACAATTTAAATTTTAAAGCAATACCCTAATCCTATTCAACCAAAGCAGTGTAGATCGAGCCAAATTTAATTGCTCAAGACAAATGAAAATAAATTAACCAACTTTACTCGACAATAATGTAATATCACGTCAAGTATCTAAAAGAGAAACGTAAGCACTGCACAAAAGGAATATTTGATGTGCATATTATCAGGTTGCTATATTGTGAGCTAGACATATAGTACATACAGTCCTATAGAGGCTCCTAAGTTAAGATTTTAATAGTTCATGTCTAATTGTTTGAATTTGAGTCCATATGTTCCATATCAAATTGTTTGAATCCATGCAAAAATATGTTTACTTAAATGCTACAATTTCACATGTTCTTTGGTTTTGTACATTTAATTTTTTTTCCCCTCATTGTTTATCTTCAGCCCCAGAGAAGAGACAACGTGTTCCTTCAGCATATAACAGATTCATTAAGTAAGTTTAAATTTTTTGAACATTTCTTGCTTAAGTGATCATAAATCTCTCATGGACAAATTAACACACAATTAAGTACTGTAATTAGCATGCAATAGCCAGGTCATTAACAACCTATTATTAATTAATCGTTGTTCTGAATAGAGAACATGATCCGATATATTAATTCTCATTATCAAGTATCAACAGGTGAAACAACAAAATCTCATAAACGTACTCATACTTTCAATTATATTGTTGTACTTGATTTTACAGGGAGGAAATTCAAAGGATTAAGGCAAATAATCCAGAAATTAGCCACCGTGAAGCCTTTAGCACAGCCGCAAAAAATGTAAGTCTTAAAATGGAATTCACAGATAACCTAATGAACTACCATTCCTTTATATATTCTTAAGAATATTTATCATACAAAGAGTAATATGTGTTTTTTGCTGTTAAATCCATGTACGATACATTACATTATGTATCATGCATGAAAGGCTGTTGTGAAGTTTGATATGTTTGTGAAAATATCTCTTTTCGTACTACAAAAAAAAATCTCATTTATAACATATATAAATTATAAGGATATATCTTTTATTCCATGTTTAACCCTAATTTTATTGATTGTTTAGTTTACTCTAATATAATAATAAATAATAATAAAATTGTGATGATAAAATTGAGTACATTGTGTTATTTTATATAAGTTTTAGACAAATTATTTAGCTTTGAGCACTCAAGTAAATATTGTGAATGTATCTTTATTTAAGTTTATTACCCCTCCCTTTTTTGAGTCCTGTCCCAAACTATGTCTAGTCTCCTGTCTCAATAAAAAGATCGTGTCATGCGGCAATTTTAATATAATACATAAAAGATTCAATCAAAAAAAAGAAAAAAAGAAACTACTATAAATTCCCCCCCCCCCCCCCCCCCCCCCCCCCCCCCCCCCCCAATTACTTTTTCCATGAAAAAAAAATCATTCTGCCTTCCAAAATCTAATCCTATTTCCTTCCAAAATCAAATCCTATTCAACTTCAGTCAGAAGAATTTTTTTTTTTTTTAAAAAGGTGCCAATTACATTCATAAGAACAGAAGAAAAATTCTATATTTTGATTTTATATTTTTATTGGAAGTACTCGGAATAAGCACAGAAGAAAAATGAGCACTCAATTTTATTATGTTTTCTTTCTTTTAGATACTTTCTTATTACAAGTACTAAAATGAAGAAATACATAAAAAGACAAAAAGGAAACCAATTACGTATGATTTTTTCTTCTGTTCTTATGAATGTTATTGGCACGATTTTTTTTTTTAAAAATTTCTTCTGACCAAGGTTGAAAAAGATTTGATCTAGAAGGAAGAAGGATTAGATTTTGGAAGGAAGAAAGACTTTTTTATCATGGAAAGAGTAATTAGGCGGGAAAAAAAATTATAGTAGTTTTTTTTATAATTATTTTGATTGAATCTTTTTATTTATTATATTAAAATTGTCACATCACGCGATCTCTCTATTGAGATAGGAGATGAAACATAATTTGAGGCAAGTGATCCGGACTCTCCTTTTTTCAGATTCATCAGTCAAAACCTTGTTGTTGGTCCGTCTCTTTTCCTTTCTTGAGTTTAATTAATTGCTTGTAAATCATTTTCTGATTAGCCTAATATTAGTTATTAACGACGGATTGAATTACTTGAAATCTTGCTTGAAAGTAGATAAAAGATAATTTCTCCATCCTATTTGTAGTTAATATTTTACGTTGTTAATTGTCTGTAAACATGTTCGTAGTTTTTATTTTCAATGATGGTGGGCAGACTTAATTAGCGACAGGACTATAGGCAACATTAACTAAATCCGTAGATGGATAGACGGATTTGTACGTCGCTTATTTAATTATCTGACTCAGTGATTCTCATAGGGATTGGATCGTTGCGAAGTCTTTTTCTTGTTTTCTTTTATATATTCTTTGGTAAAAGTTTCATGTTTGAATCATTTTATTTTGTTTTGAATATGTGGTTGAACCCGTGAGGATAGCGTACGAGTGAACTCGGAATTCTAAGACGAGGGCAATTAATTAGCCAAGATTCGAAGGTTGTAATAGTTAGATATTCAGTGTTCCTTTGAGGAGGGAGCAGTTAAGCTCAGGTCCAAGATATGAATCCCTATCAAAAAATATAGTTCTCATTACTCACCATGCCAAGAAAATGACTTAATAACTACAAAAGTCATTTTTGACATGTTTTTAAAGTTTATTGATTTTTGGTGCAATAAAAATAATTTGTATGTTTTTTCGATAACTTGATTAGAGTTTAATGGTTTTTTAATTATTAAGTTCCAAGAAAATTAACTTGATTTCGTTCAGTCCTTAACTTACTTCTACTTCTGATTCTTACATGTGATTAATGCAAGACATGCATGCAACACCTAACTTCTTTGGTATACTTAATTAGATGCTTCACTAACATAAATACTTCATCCGTTCCAAAATTAGGGATACAATTTGATTTTTGAGGTCGAATGACAGCATATTAAATTTCAAATTGATGTGAATTTATTTAATTTTAGTTGATACAATAATTGTAATTGTATAGTATATAACATAAACTATTAATCATAAAATTTATTTCATTATACGTAAAACATTTATGAGTCATATCAATTTTAAAGTTTAATATGTCATTGTTTGACCTCAAAAGTCAAATTGTATCTCTAATTTTAAAACAAAAAGATTATTAAACAACCAAGCATAAACTCATTATATTTCATAAACTATTTAATTTCATGCCCATTAGTATCACCAGGTTAGGTTTTATTATTTGATGACATCTTTACAAAATGAATGTACCAGTACCAGTACCAGTTGCTCCTTACTTTTTACAATACACTGTTTATTTGTTTTATTGAGTAATTTATTTGTTGTTCAATTTTATTTTTGTAGTGGGCACATTTTCCTCACATTCATTTTGGAGCAACGCGCGACAGCAACAAGCATCCAAAATTGGATCATGCAGTTGCAGGAGGAGAAGAGGCTCACAAGTCTCGTGCCTTTTGCTAAGATCATTATGCATGCATGCATATATGGTAAATTAATAAATATATAATTGTGAATTAATAAATCCGAGGTTCATGAAAATTTCCTACAACTATATATAGGAAGGCTATCATAAAAACCTCACTCTTTTTTATTATCCATAATTATATTTATCTGTTTTATATTATATATATGGTAGTGTAACTTCTGTGAAGGTCAAGAAATTCTTTAATTACTTGGTCACTGCATTTGACATGAACATATCAACATGTTGTTGTAACCAAATTTTATTAATTATGATAATGTACGTGCAGTTTTTGAATGATTAATAATTATATAGTTACATTAATATGTGAATATCTGTTAATTTTTCTCTCAATTATTCTTCTGCTGTATTGATGTGGTGAAGAACCCATATATAAAATATATACTCCTTACGCCTACTTTTATGGCATTTTGTGTTGAATATTATATTTTCATCACCCAAAAAAGAAAATGAATGAATATTTCCTTTAATTTCAATTCTAATCAACAATTGGGACGACTTAGATTCTGTCTGCCGCACAAATTTCCTTGCTTGCCTATTAGTGAAATTATTATCAGGCTTCCGAACTAGGAAACTAGTGTTTGTAAGCCGTCGATTTTTATATTATTTGTGTGTCATTAATTAGGATCCGGTTACGGTTAAATTGTCGCCAATTTTATCATAATCAGTTCTTATGATTTTTTATTGCATTAGTTATAGTAAATATTACATTAACCAATGCAATAAAAAGTACCTATAGAACTTATCAATACAATATTTGTTATAATCAATATAATAAAAAATTATAAAATTGACTATGGTGAAATTGATGATAACTTTACATAACCGAATCTGTGTAATTAATATACTAGATGTATTATAAATTGGGAGGTAAGTGAGAAATCATAAAGAGAAATAACAATGGAAGAGAAGAAAAAAAAGTTAATGAGTAAGGTGAGAAAAGTAACTGCATTAAATTGGTAATTTTTCTTTTACTTTAAGTTGTACTCCCTCTTTTCTATTATATAAATATTTTTCCATAATATAAAACGTTTTACATATATCTAAGAGAACAAACTAATTTTTTTTACATTGCCCATAAAAAAATAGAGTAATTGAGAGAGAAGAGGAAGAGTAATTAATTATTGTATGGGTAATAATGAAATTTCAAACTCAACATTAATTACCTAACATTAGAATTAATGAGATTCCTTAATATGTGTAATTATGTATTAAACGACTTATATAATGGAAAGGAGATATATAGTACACAACTTCAAGAAAAAAACTACACTCTCCACATTTTTAACCGGTCAAAAAATGACCGAAAGTTCTACGATAATAATAAATTAGAAATAGCAGTTAAAAAAAAAAAAAACAAACTAAAATTCAAATCCTAACACCTAAACTTAAATTCCTAAATCATATAATATCGTTTAAATTTAGAATCAAAACCTCACAAAACATATAAAATCTGAAATTAATACAATTTATATTCTACTGATCAATTATTAATTAATTAAACAAAACATTAACTTTGTTTTCTTTCTTTTCGTTTGACGTAGCATCGATTAAAAAGGAATGATAAGAAGTGGAAGAAGAAAAACAAAATAGTGGGTGAGAGATATATACTTGATAGATACATTTCGAGAATCATATGTCACAATCGAGGACAAGGTAGCTAGCTCTAGGAAACTGAAACCCAGAACTCCGAATTTCATGGCGCACGTTAGGAAACATGAATTCATGAAAGGTTAACTCATAATACTAATACTACATGACAAGACTACCTCGGGATTCACAACCCATGCATGCTTTCATATAATAATAATAATAATTCACACAAACATGACCCACACCATACCCTAATCATATGTATGTGCCCTATTTTTCAGCAAGATGTGAATCTCATGGATGCTACGAATACTTCCTCTCTGTTCTTTTTTACTTCTTTTTAGGGTAAAATTTATTTATTTTTACTTATCATTTATAAATTTTAAGAAAGCATTAATAATTTAATTTACTATATTATCTCTATATTAAATATTAAATTGTTTATCTTTCATCTTCTCCAATGAATTTTGAAGGGTAATAATATTGAGATTGTATATTCATTTTAATTAATTAAATTAAATATTAATTATATTTCTTAATATTTGTGTTTTTTCCTAAATCGTGAAGTAAAAAGAATGGAGGAAGTATATTTAACATTTTAATCAAATTTGTTACTTGTTAAATAATTTCATTTGTTCTATAAACTGACACTTCTCTCTCTCTCTCGGTCTCTCTCTCTCTATATATATGTATATTGCTCAATGCACACGCACAATTAAAGCCCCGTCTGATTTTTAATTGATTACAGATCGAGTGAATGTGGGTGAGTGTATAATTTCTAAGAATTATTATTATTTACTTCTCATATAATTATCTCATTAGTAAAAAGGATAAAATAAATACTTTTATCACAACATATAAGAAAATTACACCAGTAAAGAGAAGTTAAAACTCTCATCTCTCGCTTTATAATATGCTACTGTGAAATATTAGAGAGAAACTAATAGATGATAAGGACTAAGGGGTGGGGATAGAGAAATGAGAATTTTTTTGAGAGAAAATGCAGAAAAGATAGGAATGAGAGAGAATCGATTTTTATTTCATTATTATTTTATCTCTAAGTTTTATTCTGAACTTACACAACTTCAAGAAAGACGTTAATATTTTTTTAATTTTTCTTAATAAAATAGATATATAAAAATATATCTTGATAATTTATTTTTTTCAAATATAACATGGTACATACATACATGTATATAGATAGCTACATAATGGGTATACGTACGATTTATATATATATATATATGTAGAGAGAGAGAGAGAGAGAGAGAGAGAGAGAGGTGGAATGCAATGTATTTTAATTACTAGTGGCTCAATTTAATTTTGTTTGGTGGGAAGGAACAGAATCTGTAATGTCAAATCATATTTGTTGGTGATATTTTTGGAAATTAGTGAAGGTCTTGTTTTAAAAAGATGGGTGCATGGCTTTTTCTTTTACCTGTGAAATGTCTGGATCCATTGTCATGTCAACATTCATATTGAGCTAGGAGAAGTCAGGCTCGCACCCTTACCCCTAGACAGACAAACTAAAGGTAGGTTCTGATTTAGTGCCCACATCAATTCAATTTTGGATTGGAATCAAAGTTACTGCACTTTCTTACTTATAAAATGAGTCTCACTTCGAGGTTTTAATATATAATAATTTGCATTTTATCAAATGTCTACTTAAAAGATTTTATAATTAATGGAATAATTAGTTCAAATGAAATTAATTTGCTTAATTGATCATTTAAAGTGTTATCTAGTGTGAGATTTTGTAGTCTTCGTTTTGAAGATTTTTTTTTGTATGTGAGAAGTTTTTCAGTGTATAAATTAATGAAGATAAATTGTTTAAATTTAAATTGGCGTTCAGGACGACTTGTTATTTAGTTGCTCGATATTATGTTATTAGTTCTGAAATATAACTATTTTTTATTATTTGGGGTAAGGATGAAAGTGTACTCTTAAGTTGACAAGATTTTTGCTTTTAACTCACAAGTTTTGAAATCAAGAATAAGCTTTTCAATTTTTTTTAAAAGACAATGTTGTTTCCTTTGATCTTCCTTAAAAGGATAGGAATTCTGGCCGCTGTCGAATCCAATCAAAGGGAACAACATTGTCTTCTTCTTCTTTTTTGGAAATTGATTGTTAATTTTGAAAATTTATGAGTTAAAAAAATTATCACCTTAAGGGGACACTTTTGTTATTACTCTATATTATTACCGGCTTAAAGGAACACGTAAGGGAACAACATTGTCTCTCTTTTTTTAAAGCCTCATTTTTTGAGAAAAACACAGTATAATTCCATAATCAAGTACATCGTTACTATAATATTAAGAACCAATCAAACCTCACTAAAGAAAAAGAAATGAACTCACAAACAAACCTCACATAATAAAGATGAAACAAACTTTACATAAAGAAAGAAATAAACTCATCAAATGTGAGAATCGAAAACCTTATTCGCAAACTTAATTTTCTTTGAATATATGTTTGAACCAAATCATTATTCATCTCAATTTATGAATAATAAATTAACAAGAATATCACAATATATATATATATATATATATATATATATATATATATATATATATATATCCTAAGAAATATTTTATTGGCTTACAAATTTATTAACGCCCAAGACTATAAATACTACATTTCAAGACTAAAGAAAAAAATTCTTTATTTAAATTTCTCTCCATTATAAGCTTAGACCAAACTTAAACTTAGGCACCGATGAAACCCCCAAATTAATCTACCTCATACAAGTTACAATCCTACATGCAAACTATAAGAAATTAGGCACTTTTTCCCTCTAGAAATTTACATGCACTTTGTCTCTCTAGAATTTTACTTGCACTTTCTCTCTCTAAATTTCACACTCACTTTCTATTTGCTAGCTAAAATTGAAGTCATTATACAAGTTGTTTAGTCACCAATCTATTCCATTCCAAACCAATTCCCATTTTCCTAGGGCTTTGGCCATGTTTATATAAAATATTTGGGTCTTGTGTATTGGGCCCAGTTGAGATATTATATCCCAACGATTTATATTCCCATTCCAGCCTGCTAACCAAACGGTCCATAAGATAATGTACTCAACATGCTCGTAAAGTGCTTAAAGCCTGGATGACCCATCTAAGAGTGACTTGAGTTTTCAAAATAAAAATTCCCTTTTGAAAATCATTTTGAATTTTCTGAATTTGTTCCAAAATGTAGATTGAAAATCAGATTTAAACTGCAAACTAAGTTTCCTATTATAAGCACTCAAATTTAATTTCTTCCAGGAACAAAATGCATTTTCCAACTGCCCATTTTAATTTATTTCCGATTTGTTCCGATAACATGGTTTTGCCATTAAAATGAAGGTACAATAGTAAAAAAAAAACATTTATATATATAATTCCACTTTTAGCTAATTTTCAAGTACAATTAAAATTGTTGCAGTTGAGACAATTTGAATCCTAAACTTTAGCCTTTTAGTTTTTTAACTTATTTTATAAATCAATTACTTTCTACTAAGACAATGAGGTCTTATCCTATTTATGACCTCTAGCCTCTAGGCTCTAAGTTTGTGTAAAATATGCTTAATGTAAGGTTTTATGTATTAAAAATAAAATAATTTGTAAACTTTTATTGATTATTAATAGTGTAATAGTGTAATTCAGTCCTTTTATATATTACGAAATTTTTCTTGTCAACTTATGATTGTGACGTATATTAATACATAAAATTTGGTAAGATTATAAAGTTGGTCCACTAAATCATCGTATATAATTTAGATATTATCAACAATAGCGGAAGAAAACTTGCAAAGAATTTAACTACCATAATACTCCAGGTAACATTCAGATAACTCTATTTTACTAAAAATCATTTTATTTTTTTCACATCTTATTAGTATATTGGTGGAATTTGCATTCAAGAAAATCAGAACATATTTTATGTAACAGATTGGAGAGGAAATATAGGTTTTTTTGGTAACTAAAAATTAAATATACTATGATATTTATTACTCCATCCGTCCCAAATTAATTGCTCAATTTTGACTTTTTAAGGTCAAATTGACCATTTTTAAAACTAATCTTTTTACTATTTTTGCTAAAATATAGGTGAAGAGATTATAACCAAAAGAAAGTATATACAATTTATTACTAACCTCAATTTTTATAATTTTAGAAATATATTTATATATGCTTAATTATTAATTCTAAAAATAGTCAATTTGACGTAAAAAAGTCAAAACTGAACAATTAATTTGGAACGAAAGGAGTAGTTGATATACTGATTGGAACGAACTATAGGAAATATGTTCTTTTCTACAATTCCTAGCTACTCTTACCCTGCTCTGTTTCTTCTTTCTTCATGATGATCATCCTCCTTTTACCTTAGCGGGTATACTTCCCCCAATTCTTATGCCCCTGTTGATACCACTACCCTGCTTTACATCTTCGACTCCAAACCTACTAAAACTAGTGATAGCTTTCGGGATAAAGAACACAATTCGTACATAATACACTACACGATATAAGTAATCATAATTCATCCGAAAGTATAAAATAACCTCTCATTCTATGGTTTTTTTCAATATTTATTATTTCTTGAAAACAATGGGAAAAGATGTGGCAATGGCCTATGGGTGCATATTTTTCAATTTTAATAAATATTGTATCTTTAAATACCAAAAATGTATCTTTTGCAATATATATATTCTTGTGGTGTTACTAAAAATAAATTTAGTACTTTTTTATTCTCTTTATTCTATTTTTACTTTTCTTAATATGTGTACAAATTGTATTTTGATATCCTTTTGGGGATTAAATATTATAATTTTATATTGTCAAATGTACTTACCATTTGTAGACACCCGATTTTTTGCATTTCCTATACTAACCCTGACAGGAGGGCAAAATCGTCAATTGACCCGGCACACGAGAATAAAGGGTGGACATAAAGACAAACCCTCAAAACCACCACGACGGGATGATATTGAAGCCGACACGACAACAAACGAATGTCGAGAGTCAGTTACTGATCACTGTGCTTGCCCGGATGACGTGGCACATTTCCCGACGGGTTCCGGACTGCCGAGCGCAAACCCGTCAGCGGAAACCAACGGTACGACACGAAAATCGAGACGAGGCACGGAAAACGAGAAATCAGCACAGTTAGCCGCAGATCAATTCGCGGCCAAGGACGGAACTCGAGGCAGCACGGGACTCGAAGCGCACGGGACTCGAGCGCGGCTGGGGGGAGAACCAAGGGCCAGCCGCAGATATATCTGCGGCCAGCCGCAGATATATCTGCGGCCAGCCGCAGATAGATCTGCGGCTGCCCTTGGCAGTGCTATATTAGGCCAGTTCGCATACAGGAAGAAAAAAAAGAGAAGGATTCAGCAGAAAAGGAGCTCGGGGAGAGGAAGAAAAAGAGAGAGAAAACAGCAAAATTAAGAGAGAAAAGAGTGAGAAGTATTGAGAGATTGTACCTATTTTGTGAGATTGTATTCCATAAATTTCTACTCTACTCAATACACAAATTCATACATATTGTGGGGATCATTTGCAAGGTGATAAATCTTTTGTTTTAGCATTTTGGTATACCATTTTGGCCAAGCTTTTGGGTCATCCAAATTACCTTAAATGTAGTTTTTGTTCTTACATATTATTGTGAAGCCATGGATTAGGGACTATTAGTGAGGGTCTCATCGGAATGAAATTCCCCCTAATAGCCCGATGATATCCGTTTGGTGAAAATCTTAGCTATTATGGTATGGTATCATTCATAGTGTATTTCGATCGTCATTGTAAGATATCCTAGAGCGTTAGGCATCCCGTTGTTGTTTATTTTCGTTATATCCATTCGGTGGTTGTGCAATAAGTTCGGATGTGAGCCTAGGAATGCGACCCCGTGGTCCAAATCCGATGATGGACATTTTTGAATGTATGTAATCGGGTGGATGTATCCGTTATTGTAAATATGTAATCGTCGGGCCTTAAAACGACGCCAAGGCGACAATCGTGTTTAAGGCCCCGAAATAGTGAAACTTGTGATTGTGGGCGTTTGGGGTTATTTTGATGGCTTACATGCCCATGAATAGCCTCGACGCGTGTTTATGCTTGATTGGATTTCGGAACACGAAAAATGATTTCAAAGATTAAACGAGGAAGGTTTTTCCTTAAAATCAAGCAAACTAGGAGGTTAGCATCACGTAGCTAAAAAAATTTGAGAAGTGCTAATGAATGTCGATTTCTATGTAAACGAGAAAGCTAAAGAAAATCGTTTTCAAACATCACACAAAATGATTTTATAAATAAGTAACGTTTTATTAAACCGTTGTGCATAGGGTTAAAGAGATCCTAGAAATTGCCCATCATGTGAGTTACGAAGGCAACGTATAGATCTCGATTCCTATTTTGACGAAGGTTTAAAACTCTTGTTTTGCCAAAACGACACCTAATGAAAATCTCATAGTTTTGACAATTAAAATCAAATCTTTCTCATAAAGCTTTCTTGTGTATGCCGAAAAGACATTCCGAAGCATTCTCAAATTAAAGCACGACTTTCCCTAAAAATCCAAATGACTCTTTCATGCAAACTCACCACAACATTTACATAGACACACACACACACATTTTATGAATTAAAGGATAGGAAAGCATCAAGATTGCGGTAACCGTGTTTCACGGAAGTCGGGGGGTGCCTAACACCTTCCCCTCGCTTAAGCAAGCCCCCGAACTCTATGAATCTCGATTCGCAGACCAATTAATTCGGAGTCACATATGAGCCAGCGATTTATAAAAATGAAAACTCGGATGAGTTGGTACATCCATTTCAAATATACCAACTGGCGACTCTGGTTAATTGGCTCATCATAAAAAACGATCTTTCAAAACCCCGTCGACATTCAAGCCGACCTTTTTCCCAAAAAATCATCTAATCAAAAGGCTAAAATTGGAAAAGACCAAATATCGCATAAGCGGATAAAACCGGCGTCGACAGCTGGCGACTCTGCTGGGGAGATTAGAGGGCTTAAGCCGCGTTTAAATCTTGATGCTATCCTATCCTTTAAAATTCATAAAAATGTGTGTGCATGCGATATTTTGATCATTTTTTACTTTTGTTGTGTGAATGTGTGTTTTGTCCAATAAATGAATGATTGAATGGGATTGCTTTAATTTAAAGTAAAATCATTTGCATACGGTGAGGACGATGAATGTGAATGTATGTTGAGAGAGTACCTCCTCCTGAGGCGAACCTGTCGGTTGCTTATTACTGGACTCGAAGGGGCTGCTCCCCGGAGATGGCTCAGGAAACGCACCACCCATATCCGCTCCAATCGAAAGGATTCAGACGAGTAGATTGCGAAGATTTGGGGACCTTCATGCCGAAAAGCCCGCGAGAGTAACCCTAGGGTAGGTCAGCCTCTGATAAACCTAACGGAAGGGAAGCTTCTTCATGCCCTTTTATCGTTCAGTCAAATAAATAAATGTCATGTAAATGGCATACAACTGTCATACCCTCATCATCATAATAAATATGTCCGGTATCATGTGATTACATCACCTGCACATATGAAGAGAATACTGACATGGTTTTGCAGGAAGGCAATCCGTACCACGTACCAAGGTTTTCTAAAAAACTTCTAAATACTATCCTGTCATCAAACACTGACCTTGTTTTGCAGGATAAGATTAAGAGAACCGTGAAAGCGTGGCATAACGATCACAGAGGAAAAAGAAAAAAGAATAAAAATCAGGCATCAGTGTTGACATGCATCTGCCAATTTGTAGCCGGCACAGTACTAAACTACGACCCTTGTTTGTTTGGTGAGATTGCCCCTAGTACCCAACTGAGAGGCCATAAAGTCCATACTCCATCCATCCAAATGGCAAAAGCCGATAGCCATGAAATTACAGTTCTGCCCCTCCAACAATACGGCCGAATGCGAGGGATGCATCCTAGGACTGAGATTAGCCCTGGGAGTTGCGGCACAGACTTGTCCGGTCTATGAGGATCAGATCGGAGAGATCTCCCATAGGGACGCCCTCCCTGAATGGGCTTGGTATCAAAACATTAAGGAGTTCCTTCGAGACAACTCCTCTCCCGAAAATGCAGACCTGACCGGGGAAAGAGAACCCAAAGATGGGCAGTGAATTTCTTCCTAAGCTACGGAACTGCTGAGATATTTGGAAGCCGAAGAAGCCCACAGATTAATGAACGAAGTACATAGCAATGTGTGCAGAGCCCATATGAGCAGAACACTTTTTGCAAAGAAAAGCGTGTGAACGGGTCGCTACGAGCTAACCATGAAAACTGATTGCGATACTCATGTCAGGAAATGCCATCAATGTCAGATCCATACCAATGTGATCCATGCACCTCCTAATGAGCTCCATTGCTTGACCTCACCGTGGCCAGTTGGACCGTGCATCAGGTGATATCCAGGAAGGGAAAAATCCCGGATTATGGCAGTGAATCCCGGCCAGTAGAGGATCAATGGGTTTTAAAATTCTGAGTTTTATTCCAAATCTCTGCACGCTCATGTCATTTTGTCATGTTCTCCAAAAAAGGATCATGTGCTGAAACGTTTTATATATATGACAAGCATTTTTGTTTTATGTCAGGTACCCCGATTTGAGGCATTATAGCCTGACAAGCGATAGGCCAAATTTGAAGGAGGATCACGATTTTGGTATAGAGCTAGATTTCGATCTGATGAGGATTGAGCAGGACGAGACAGATATCAACAATACGCCTAGTGAGATCAAAGGATGGGTCGGGGGTAAACCCAAACCCAGTGTAGACCAAACCATCGCCATCAAACATCAGAACCCCTGACGGTCACAAAGAACCCGGAGTAGGGGCAAAAATGAAAATGAAAAAAAAGAAAAAAAGAAAAAAAAAATCAAAAATCAAAAATCCCCCAAACCTTTCAACAAGTCAAAGAACCGGATCTTTTGTCAAGCCCTGTGAGATACCGATGCGACCGGTACGAGGAGGATCACAAGAAAAGCAGCTTAACACTGGGGCACTTGTCAACTACCCAGGAAATGATGACGTGCAAATTGGCACCCATGCAACAATCCCATCAACATGCACCATCATCAAATGCTACCTCATGTCAATTCAATCTCCAACGGAATCGGATTAATTCTGACAAGCAACCATGGAGCACGATCGTGAGTATGATTAGACGAAGAAGGCTATTCAACCTTTTGATCGGGTACAAAGCCTTAATTCAAAGCAACGTTTGCGACAGAATCGACCTCATGTGACAGCCTTCACTTTGCATTTGCACAAACTTCCAGTTGTGGGGTATAAAACTATAACGACGCTGATGGCAATTAACACACAGTCAGACAGTCAGTAATTATCAAGCTAAAATCAAGAAGTCAGGCGATAAATGATCATCAAGCTGATGTCTCGAATCGTGGCCTGGGTTATTCGAGTAATTAAGCCCGAGGGGTGTCTCTACACCTGGTGCCCTAAAGCCATCTGGTTTGGGAGTCGCTGGCCCAACACTCGTTACATGGGTAACTCAGAGCCTAAGAAAACGAGCATTACAGTAGAGGAGGCCCGAGCAGATTCGAATCGTGGCATGGGCTACTCGAGTAATTAAGCCTAAGGGGTGTCTCCACATCTGGTGCCCTAAAGCCGTCTGGTTTGGGAGTCACCGGCCTAACACTCGCTACATGGGTAACTCAAGCCTAAGAAAACGAATCTTGCGCAAGGTCAAGCAAAGAATGAATGGTGCAGACCACCAGCTTGTCTCGAACCGTGGCCTTTGTTATTCGAGTAAATAATCCCGAAGGGGTGTCTGTACACCTAATGCCCCAAAACCGTCTGGTTTGGGAGTCATTGGTCCAAAACTCGTTAAATGGGTAACTTTGAAAAGCCTAAGAAAACGAGACAAGTGAAGTGGACTAATAAAGAGAAAAGATAATGCGAAAAACTCTCGGCCTTAAACAAAAAGTCATGAAAGAGAAACCCCTACTGAATGCTGTATCGCACAGTGCATTTGTCATATGACGTCAATCCTGCTAAGGACGTTGTCGAGAATGGAGACAGAGTGCCTTTGACGAGGGAAGGTAGTTCTTTTGAATTCGACCTCACTCACGTACAGTGACCATGAATGCTTGAAGGTGTTCTTACGATTTCATAACTCGTCCAATAGAAAGTCATCAACTCACGAGGGATCAAAAAAAAAAAAAAAAAAAAAAATACATTCACGGTTCACAACTTGCTAGATTGTGCGATCAATAAATATTCAATTTCATGTGCTTTAACTGCATTTTTGTCGAGATTATAATATCTTTGTGTTGAGCTAACACTAACGGCCCGAGCTTTCAAGTTTTGGCATTTGTTAGTCATTTGATATGCAGGATCTTGCAGAGCTGTGGATAACTCAGCACGGTCAACATCGCGAGTTTTCGATAGAATTTCTTGGCAGCGACACGCGCCAAGGCAGGGCAGTTAAGAATCGTGAAGTGGAAGGAAGCTGAGGCTACACAGAGCTTTTCATTATTGGGCCTCTCCCCAATCCTGTCTATCACTGCCTCGACATCCAAGTGATCCACGTGCATGAGCATATACAAGGAGGATATAATGCGGAACAACAGCATATCGACCAGCAGAAATGATCAAAAGGCCAAGGAGCCAACATAGCTGTCGATCATCACAGAGAGCGAAACAGACTGCCTCAACTCGATGAAATGAAGACGACCAAGAGCAGATAGAATACCAAACCAGGTTGAAGTCTAGAAACTACACTTCACGACGAGGCATGATTCAATCAAATGTTGGCAAACAACGACGACTGTCGAATCGTATCATTTGACTGAACAGGGGTCATTTCTATCTAAACATATGTTGTGTACATGCATCTGTCCATAACATATCTGCCAGATCATGCATAACACCTTTTTCATGCATGCAGGTACGATCAAAATGAAAATCTTCAGGAAAGTACAAGCACGTCGCTTTCAACCTCACAAATGATTAGAGTGATGGCTTTTGCGGCATGTTACGTGGACGATGTTGGTGGGAGATCCAGGACACGAAGCCGACCACACATCCCACTTCAAGAAATCAAAAAAAAAAAAAAAAAAAAAAAAAAAAAAAAAAAAAAAAAAGAAAAAAGACAAAAAACAACAAACCCTGGGAAGGGCTGAGATCCAAGCAAACCGCGACAGAGTGGTGAGCAAACCTGGGAAGGCATCCAAGCAAACCGCGACAGAGTGGTGAGCAAACCCTGGGAAGGGCTGAGATCCACGCGAACCACAACAAGATGGTGAGCAACCCTGGGAAGGGCTGATATCCACAAAAAAGAAAAAAGACAAAAAACAACAAACCCTGGGAAGGGCTGAGATCCAAGCAAACCGCGACAGAGTGGTGAGCAAACCTGGGAAGGCATCCAAGCAAACCGCGACAGAGTGGTGAGCAAACCCTGGGAAGGGCTGAGATCCACGCGAACCACAACAAGATGGTGAGCAACCCTGGGAAGGGCTGATATCCACAAAAAGAAAAAAGACAAAAAACAACAAACCCTGGGAAGGGCTGAGATCCAAGCAAACCGCGACAGAGTGGTGAGCAAACCTGGGAAGGCATCCAAGCAAACCGCGACAGAGTGGTGAGCAAACCCTGGGAAGGGCTGAGATCCACGCGAACCACAACAAGATGGTGAGCAACCCTGGGAAGGGCTGATATCCACAAAAAAGAAAAAAGACAAAAAACAACAAACCCTGGGAAGGGCTGAGATCCAAGCAAACCGCGACAGAGTGGTGAGCAAACCTGGGAAGGCATCCAAGCAAACCGCGACAGAGTGGTGAGCAAACCCTGGGAAGGGCTGAGATCCACGCGAACCACAACAAGATGGTGAGCAACCCTGGGAAGGGCTGATATCCACAAAAAGAAAAAAGACAAAAAACAACAAACCCTGGGAAGGGCTGAGATCCAAGCAAACCGCGACAGAGTGGTGAGCAAACCTGGGAAGGCATCCAAGCAAACCGCGACAGAGTGGTGAGCAAACCCTGGGAAGGGCTGAGATCCACGCGAACCACAACAAGATGGTGAGCAACCCTGGGAAGGGCTGATATCCACAAAAAAGAAAAAAGACAAAAAACAACAAACCCTGGGAAGGGCTGAGATCCAAGCAAACCGCGACAGAGTGGTGAGCAAACCTGGGAAGGCATCCAAGCAAACCGCGACAGAGTGGTGAGCAAACCCTGGGAAGGGCTGAGATCCACGCGAACCACAACAAGATGGTGAGCAACCCTGGGAAGGGCTGATATCCACAAAAAGAAAAAAGACAAAAAACAACAAACCCTGGGAAGGGCTGAGATCCAAGCAAACCGCGACAGAGTGGTGAGCAAACCTGGGAAGGCATCCAAGCAAACCGCGACAGAGTGGTGAGCAAACCCTGGGAAGGGCTGAGATCCACGCGAACCACAACAAGATGGTGAGCAACCCTGGGAAGGGCTGATATCCACAAAAAAGAAAAAAGACAAAAAACAACAAACCCTGGGAAGGGCTGAGATCCAAGCAAACCGCGACAGAGTGGTGAGCAAACCTGGGAAGGCATCCAAGCAAACCGCGACAGAGTGGTGAGCAAACCCTGGGAAGGGCTGAGATCCACGCGAACCACAACAAGATGGTGAGCAACCCTGGGAAGGGCTGATATCCACAAAAAGAAAAAAAGACAAAAACAGCAAACCCTGGGAAGGGCTGAGATCCAAGCAAACCGCGACAGAGTGGTGAGCAAACCTGGGAAAGCATCCAACCAAAACAAAAACTGGGAAGGACTAAGATCCAAACCAATAACAACCCTGGGAAGGGCTGAGATCCAAACAAATCACATATGTATTGTCATTCTTGTGCACTGTCATTCATGCATCGAGTGTCTATTCTTTATCCTGTTCATTTCATTCATCATTGCATAAACATGATAAAGAGGGGCAGCTGTAGACACCCGATTTTTTGCATTTCCTATACTAACCCTGACAGGAGGGCAAAATCGTCAATTGACCCGGCACACGAGAATAAAGGGTGGACATAAAGACAAACCCTCAAAACCACCACGACGGGATGATATTGAAGCCGACACGACAACAAACGAATGTCGAGAGTCAGTTACTGATCACTGTGCTTGCCCGGATGACGTGGCACATTTCCCGACGGGTTCCGGACTGCCGAGCGCAAACCCGTCAGCGGAAACCAACGGTACGACACGAAAATCGAGACGAGGCACGGAAAACGAGAAAATCAGCACAGTTAGCCGCAGATCAATTCGCGGCCAAGGACGGAACTCGAGGCAGCACGGGACTCGAAGCGCACGGGACTCGAGCGCGGCTGGGGGGAGAACCAAGGGCCAGCCGCAGATATATCTGCGGCCAGCCGCAGATAGATCTGCGGCTGCCCTTGGCAGTGCTATATTAGGCCAGTTCGCATACAGGAAGAAAAGAGGAGAAGGATTCAGCAGAAAAGGAGCTCGGGGAGAGGAAGAAAAAGAGGGAGAAAACAGCAAAATTAAGAGAGAAAAGAGTGAGAAGTATTGAGAGATTGTACCTATTTTGTGAGATTGTATTCCATAAATTTCTACTCTACTCAATACACAAATTCATACATATTGTGGGGATCATTTGCAAGGTGATAAATCTTTTGTTTTAGCATTTTGGTATACCATTTTGGCCAAGCTTTTGGGTCATCCAAATTACCTTAAATGTAGTTTTTTGTTCTTACATATTATTGTGAAGCCATGGATTAGGGACTATTAGTGAGGGTCTCATCGGAATGAAATTCCCCCTAATAGCCCGATGATATCCGTTTGGTGAAAATCTTAGCTATTATGGTATGGTATCATTCATAGTGTATTTCGATCGTCATTGTAAGATATCCTAGAGCGTTAGGCATCCCGTTGTTGTTTATTTTCGTTATATCCATTCGGTGGTTGTGCAATAAGTTCGGATGTGAGCCTAGGAATGCGACCCCGTGGTCCAAATCCGATGATGGACATTTTTGAATGTATGTAATCGGGTGGATGTATCCGTTATTGTAAATATGTAATCGTCGGGCCTTAAAACGACGCCAAGGCGACAATCGTGTTTAAGGCCCCGAAATAGTGAAACTTGTGATTGTGGGCGTTTGGGGTTATTTTGATGGCTTACATGCCCATGAATAGCCTCGACGCGTGTTTATGCTTGATTGGATTTCGGAACACGAAAAATGATTTCAAAGATTAAACGAGGAAGGTTTTTCCTTAAAATCAAGCAAACTAGGAGGTTAGCATCACGTAGCTAAAAAAATTTGAGAAGTGCTAATGAATGTCGATTTCTATGTAAACGAGAAAGCTAAAGAAAATCGTTTTCAAACATCACACAAAATGATTTTATAAATAAGTAACGTTTTATTAAACCGTTGTGCATAGGGTTAAAGAGATCCTAGAAATTGCCCATCATGTGAGTTACGAAGGCAACGTATAGATCTCGATTCCTATTTTGACGAAGGTTTAAAACTCTTGTTTTGCCAAAACGACACCTAATGAAAATCTCATAGTTTTGACAATTAAAATCAAATCTTTCTCATAAAGCTTTCTTGTGTATGCCGAAAAGACATTCCGAAGCATTCTCAAATTAAAGCACGACTTTCCCTAAAAATCCAAATGACTCTTTCATGCAAACTCACCACAACATTTACATAGACACACACACACACACGCGCACACACACATTTTATGAATTAAAGGATAGGAAAGCATCAAGATTGCGGTAACCGTGTTTCACGGAAGTCGGGGGGTGCCTAACACCTTCCCCTCGCTTAAGCAAGCCCCCGAACTCTATGAATCTCGATTCGCAGACCAATTAATTCGGAGTCACATATGAGCCAGCGATTTATAAAAATGAAAACTCGGATGAGTTGGTACATCCATTTCAAATATACCAACTGGCGACTCTGGTTAATTGGCTCATCATAAAAAACGATCTTTCAAAACCCCGTCGACATTCAAGCCGACCTTTTTCCCAAAAAATCATCTAATCAAAAGGCTAAAATTGGAAAAGACCAAATATCGCATAAGCGGATAAAACCGGCGTCGACACCATTGATATTAACTAAGAATTCATAGTGATAGTCTCATGTTATAATAATGAAAAAAAATAAAAATAAAAATTAAAAATTACTCCTTCCGTCTAATTTTATTAGTCATAGTTTGAAATTACACATTTATTAAGAAAAAAAAATTCATTTTTAAATTACTCATCTTAACTACTCTATTATCACTTTTTTTTTATTTAATAAAGTTAGTATTGAAAAAATAAGGTCAAAAATAATATTAAAAAGAAAAGATGACAAGTAGATTTGGATAGACCAAAAAATAAAATTAAGACAAATAAACTTGAACGGAGGGAGTAACATATTATAATCTTTAAATAAAAAAAATATATCTCTATTTTAAAAAAACAAAAACAAAAAACAAAGTATATATATGAGAATGATCTATAACATGTATTTGTTATGGATCAAAAATGGCATACAAAAATGAGCTTACACTATTTCTATCGTTTAACATAGTAACCAAGAGCCGAGATTAGAACTGAAAAATTAACTTTCACTATTAATAGTAGCGGACGACGATACTATTTTCAACGACATCCACTACTATTAATAGCAGATGACACCAGTCATCCACTACTAATTGTAGCGGACGTGTATTGTTTAATTTTAATATTGATCACTGGTTCCTATATTGAATCATTACCCATATATATATATATATATATATATATATATATATATATATAAGTCGACCACATGTTGGTTGCAGTCGTTTTCAGCAAAGGTGTTGAGCCACTAACTATTGATTACAATGAAGACGATTTAAAAATAATTTTTGAGCACTTAATGTACCTAAACCACAATGACAATTATGATAAATAACTAAAATTTCAGAGCCAATGTTTTATTTGAAAAAATCAATAAGACAATAAAATCTCAAATATATATATATATATATATATATATATATATATATATATATATATATATGAATAGGATATATACAAGTCGACCACATGTTGGTTGCAGTCGTTTTCAGCAAAGGTGTTGAGCCACTAACTATTGATTACAATGAAGACGATTTAAAAATAATTTTTGAGCACTTAATGTACCTAAACCACAATGACAATTATGATAAATAACTAAAATTTCAGAGCCAATGTTTTATTTGAAAAAATCAATAAGACAATAAAATCTCAAATTTCAGAAACACATTAATTTATTTGAAGAATAAGTTTTTACTTTGTTCAACTTTTTTCTATTAGGTTTTTTGTTTTAGGAATGTTCCTTCAACTTATATTTCTCTTAAATAATTGGACTTGTAAATGGAGGATAATTTTTCTTTGTCTCTTAAATAATTGGACTTATAAATGGAGGATAATTTTTCTTTTTCTTTTTTGGAACACCAAGGAGTATCACATGAGCTACAATGTTACAAAGCACATTCTAAGGGGCTGCTTAAATGCCAGCCATTGAAGGGATATATGTAAGTATTTAATACCACCAAGTAGAACATCTTTAACAACATTTGTCAAAAGTTTTCTTTTCAAGTACTTCATCTTCTCCTTTCTCCTTATGTAATACTGTCACTCTTTCCATATATAAATCTACACAGCATTGGCTAGAAAGAACTACAAATTACCATTTTCTTTGGTAGGTTAAAGGGCTACAAACATGGCAAAGGAAAGATTAAAGAATAAGGCGGTTGATATTGCCAGATCAACAAATGTTGTTATAGTAATTACAAAAGTGTAGCTAAATGTATATTTACTCTGACAAAATCATTTTTATTACGACAATATCAATAGCCAAGAATAAGGGGGGAGGGAAACAAAGCATGCTTTATTCTTTATATATTAATCTAATTGGTAAACTGCAATAAAATTCATCAAGACACTTCCAATCCAAAGCTTCCCATCCCTGTCTGTCTTCCAATACTTTTAAGAGCTTACCCTCAGGGCTATACTTTGCAACTACAGCATGGAGCCGGCCTCCAACGCTGATCAGGTACTGAATCTTAGCTGGAACTGGAAGTTTCAGCAAGATTTTTCGAAGTTGAGGGTATAAGGCAAATAGGTAGGAATAAGATGTGCGGCGATTGTGGATTGCTACCCAAAATTCACCCCTTTCATTTGTTCTAACATTGTCGGGAAATCCAGGTAAAATGGCCATTACTTCAGAACTTCCAGCTTTCTCACCTGTTAACCAGTATTTTCGCAATCTACATCATGGGAACAGAAAGTAGTAGTCACTAGTCAGGCTACAATAAGAAAGGATGATTAACAAGTCAAGACTCAAAGTTCTACATATTTTCTCAAACTTCTTGAGATATTTTATGGAACTGCACAAGCAACAAACCTACAATCACAGATTCACAGTGAAGGGATTTATCATATTATTATGGGGTGGAGGGGGTAATATATTATATATGGCAGTATTTATACTGTTATATGCATGCTCATTGCTCATCAAGCAAAATGTTAGGAATTATCATATTTTAGGTCCAAAGGTGCAACATTTAATATATATGTCTAGCGTGATATAGGAGTAGTCACCAGCCAATAGCCCCTTCACAGAGTACAAAAAATGAGCCGTCCTTGCTTAAAGACAGTCCATTAGGAAATTGGAGATTTCGAAGAATAACAGTGGTTTCTTTAGTTCTAGGATTGTATTTCAGGACCCTGCCGTTATTATCAACAGAAAAAGCTAGTTGTATGAAGTTCTTGAAAACAATATAGTGAGAACTTGAGCATTGTTTAAAACAAAATTGATGCAATAACAACAACGATAGCTCTTCACAACTTGATAAGAACTGAATTAAGAGCTTTTAAAGGACTCTCCAGTTCATGCATGTGTAAACAATATAAGAGAAATAAAGTTCCTTTCCTAGGGTATGTATCTCTTTGGAAAACCTCCCAATCCTTTTCTCCTTCCTTTATTTGTATCAATTGGAGTTTAATGGGCTAAGATAAAGTGTCGCTATACGGCATTAATTTTCAGTACTTGAGGGTTTTAGTTGTTACCAACCATATTTATGTTTTCAGCTTTGTTCATAATCTCAAGACACAAATAACATTTTCAAGAATCAGTTTTCAGAATTTAACGACGAAATAGCACAAAAAAATCTACCTCCGTTGGTATTTGGTGCTGCTGTCTGTAAAATAGATGTTCCTCTCCCCATCAATGTCCAGGTCATTTGTAAACCTCAGAGGAACCCCTTCGGCCTCAGTTGCTAACGACATTGCCACTCCACCTTCAGGCCCAATCTTCATCAACCCAAGATACGCATCTGCAATATACAGATCACCTATTATCTTGTCGAATCGAAGCCCCAATGGTCTGCCGCATATGTGCTCGTTTTTTAAGTAGCTTGAAGCTGATGGTTTAGGGTCACACAAATCAGACCTGAAATCCAAATTATGTGAGAAATAAGTAATTTTGTTTAATATGTAACAAGTAGCTATCCACAAACAAAGTTAAAGATAAGAAAATGTACCAAAACACAAGCATGATTTAGACCCTTCTATTAATTAGGATATTATCAAGCCAACGTGTACAATTACTTTATTTCCCAGGATTAATGTTATGTTTACCAATGATTTTTCAAAAGGGTGTAAACCAATGAATAACTGCTGAAGACGAAACAAAATTTAGCTGGAACAATATTGCCCTTGTTCCTTGAGAATATAATAACGTGTCAGTCCTGTACTCCATTGTGCTTATGTAGAGTTTCTATTGATGAAAGAAACAAAAACAAAAACAAAGTAGGGGGATATTTGGAGAAGGAAGGTGCGTAGATCACTCTTAAAGTTCTTATCTTTGTTAACTATATCCTACTCATAATATTTAGTTGAGCCACATACTGATGTTCAAGTGAAGTCATAATGCTTCTTTAGTAGAAAATTTATATGTTACTGGATCCTAAGATGTTTTGCAATCTGATAAACAATATTGTATTTATCCTTTTATATCAATATTCTGTACACAATATTCTGTTAAGAGGATTATTCTAACTATAACTGCTCCATGGAAAGTTATGATTACAATGGCGATTTGGATGATGTTCGATATTTAGGTTATGATTAAAATTTCATCTTAATGGAAAGTTATGTTATGTTATTTATTTTATTTTATTTTTTTTTTAAAAAAAGCCATCTGACATTGTTATAGAAACAGTTGCATTAGTATAGCAAAATATTGCATAACTCTAAACAAAATTAAGGTGTCGTTTTTAATTCACCTGCCCCTGATTTGGTCAGAGTCAAATCTTATTTGGCAAAAAAAAATTTGCTTCTTAATACCTCTTAATCGTTAAGACAAAAACTCAAATCATAACTATTAAGAGTTGCCTCTTAATAGTTTATTTAAAATTTATGGACAAAAATAGACTCAATAAATATTGTACTCCTTCAATTTCAAATTTTAATATCATTCAAATAAAATTTTTAAATAACTCAGATGTTAAAATGGTAAAATAGTGTTATTCAAATGCTTTACACTTTTTAGTTATCAAACAGTTATTTAGATTCAGATATTATTTCATTCATCTAACTTATTAAAATGTATTAACCATTCAGATCTTAATTACTCTTTTATCGCACACCGCCTAAGCTAAATTTGTAACGTCAAGAACAAAACCCATGTTCCCAAAACTAACCGATTATTGGAGGTATCGGTCAGTCCACGAATAGCCGTTCCAGAACACAATTCGGCCGTCAGCAATGCCGGTGTATGGCCCACGGCCCAGATTATCAAAGGACATGCTTTCTGGGCCTTGGACCTGGCCCAGAAACCTAATTTCCGACCTCTGCAACAAATCTTTGTCGTCTTCCTCAGCCGGAACTTGGGACCCATGTGGCAAGTCTACCTTGAGAGCTTCGAAGTCCGGGAACTCAGATAACGCGCCCTGCTTAAAAGGGTCCGTTGCACAGTAGAGAGCCAGCATGAGCAAACAGTCCGGCTGTTATTCCGGCCGGCAGCATTCCCATGTTCCTCAAATTCCGGCGGAGAAAATGTAAATGATATTTATGATTATGAAGAAGCTGATCAGAGCTAGGGCTTTTATTTATGATTCCATTGTAAAATTAAAGGTACTAAAACAAACAAGAAACTAAGAAAGACAATTAGAGAAAAGACTTCATTTTCATGCTTCCACATGCAGATTCATGTCCCTTATATAGTAGACCCAACAACTTGCTACCCAAGAAGGCAAGAAAAACAGTAGTGTCCAAGTTTGAGTAATGCGCAAGAATAATGTGTTGACCAAGTTGTTTGAGCATTGCCCAATAAAATTAATTCACAAAATTACTTAGCTGCCCTTTCATACTTGAGATCTTTTACAATGCCTACCCCTTTTTCAAATTCTTGTTCTCAAGGATTGAAGTTTGGGAATTGAGAATGGATAGTTGCTGCTTCCTCCCATGTTGCATCTTCAGGAATTGTATAGGACCATTGCACCAATATTTGAGGAACTGGGCGATTGTTTTTCTTTACCAAAGGCCTATCCAGAACAACGATTGGTTGAATCAAATTTTGTCCTTCAGGTCCTGTTGCAGAGAGTTTAGTACTTGGCACTTTCTTGAGTTCAATTTTTTTCTTCAGCAAGGAGACATGAAATACTTGGTGAACTAATGATCCTGGAGGTAAGGTTAACTTGTACGTTACCTTACCAATCCTTTCTTTCTATCACTTTAAAAGGCCCAAAATATTTGGAAGAGAGCTTTAAATCTCTTCGTAAAGCAATTGAGGATTGTCTATAAGGCTGCAAGTGTAGGTATACACAATCCCCTGCCTCAAACTCCCTTTCGGTCCTCTAAAGATCTACATATTTCTTATATCTCTGCTGGGCTTGGTGCAAGGATTCTTTAAGTAGATTATTCAGCAAGTCCCTCCCTTGAAAAAAGCTCTCTACAACAGTTACCTTAGAATTACCAGTGTTGGGTATTGTCATTATTCTCGGTTTAGCTCCCTTACGTGCCTCATAAGGGGTCATCTTGATAGAACTATGTAATGAAGTATTGTACCACCTTTCAGGTGCAGGTAACCATTTGATCCATTGTTGTGGTCTGTACCTAGTCATGGCTCTAAGGTAGTTTTCAAGACATCTATTAACTCTATTTGTCTGTCCATCACTCTTGGGATGATAAGACGAACTATAATTCAAGTTTTCTCGGATGAGTTTTCTCCGAATTGGTGTGTTTGCTGCCTGGGTGTAATCTTTTATAGCCAAAAGGCTCACCTACCCCTCCTCCTTTTTATCTTCTTCTGGCTGCCAGTAAATAAGAAAGAACAAAAAGCTGCCTAACTTCCTATTCCTACCTAACAAGCTTCGGCCGCCAATGACCAAGAAGTAAACCAAAAGGGGCTGCCTAACTTATGTTTAATACACATAACAATTTAGACCACTTCATCCCGATTCCACTCTTCAATGATTTGGATTTGGAGCATTCATATGAGTTGTTACTAACATAACATAATCCATGCATAGAGAATGATAAAATGAAAGGGCCTTTACTTTCGAGGAAAATCTGCCAAAGACTTTTAACAACTCTGTTCAAGTTTTCTCCATTTTCAAAGAGAAAATAATCGCTATTAATACTCCATTGATCTAGGCTCCACACGGTTTTCGGCTGCAAAGTCAAGCTATCTAGGCCCGCATGCAGGGATGCAACTTCTCTGAAGAAAAGCGAAAACCATTAGGCCATAAGAAGCAAATTTAGTATTTACTATATATTTGCTTCTCTGGAACTTGAGTGCTAAATCTTCATTTACCAAAGCTTCGTGGAAATTAAAGCCCAAGAAAACTTGCAAAGAATTTAACTACCATAATATTAATTTCAGTTAACATTCAGAGAACTCTATTTTACTGTAAATCATTTTATGTTTTTTCACATTTTATAGTATATTGGTGTAGTGATGCATGCAGGAGTTTGCATTCAAGAAAATCATAACATATGTTTTGGGGGTTTATCTTGTGAAATACAAAATTGTAGAACTGAGGAATGGATAGAATTAAAGGTGTATTTCTTTTCATAAAAAGCTACGATGTTAGAAATTCATTTTCATATTTTATTTGTAATTCCCACATTTTATTGGTACGAATAACTGCTTATGTGCTTGATAAAGTGAGACATTTATATATATATATATATATATATACACACACATTCCATTTCTTAGGCTCACCCTTAAAAAGCTCACCCCAAACTCACCCCCTTTTCCATCCATTTTATCTCCCTCATTATACTTTCCACAAGTATTCATGAAATAAGACTAATCAAAGGATGAGTTAAAATTTAATTCACTGCGAGTGGTGTTAGGATTATGACCCATTATTAATGAAATACTTATGTTAGATAAAATTATTTATTTTATTTTAGTGATGTGTCATAATTCACCGTTTGTGTATTCACTGTTAAATTTAAATATCATCTTGGATAATATAGCTATATATATATATATATATATATATATATATATATATATATAAAACTTCTGTTTTTTACCAATTTGTTCAGAAACAGTTGGATTGTATTTTGGTTGCAAGAGGGAAACAAAAGCCAAATAAGGTGATTCAAGGAAAGGAAAATATGTCATTATGTATACAAGTTAAAAGAAGTATTATATATTTATATGGGTTCAACTTGACTACTTGTATCTTTCTTTCCTTTCCTTTCTCTATGCAAAGAGACTAACAGGACAGGAAGCAAAGTCAAGCTGTCCATAGTAATGCTCCTTTGATCTAAAGTCCCCACACGGTTCCGGCCTCTTTCTTAGAAGAGTGCCTTAAGGCCCTTAACCAATTTTACTATACTATACATATGCTGATGATTTCTCTTTGAGCTATACTATGATATTTATTAGTTGATATACTGTTTGGAACGAACTACAGGAAATATGTTCTTTTCTACACTTACCCTGCTCTGCTTCTTCTTTCTTCATGATCAACCTCCTTTTACCTTAGCGGGTATACTTCCCAATTCTTATGCCCCTATTGATACCACTACCAGTTCTACATCTTCGAATTCAAAGCTAGTCAAACTAGTGATTGCTTTTGGGATCAAGAACACGATTGCAACTGGTGTGATAATTCTAATCACTCTACTGAATGTCTTTGTGTATAAGCTAAGGCAACTTCACGAAGATGCCTTCGGTCAAGATATTGAGTCATCATCCTTGGACAAACAGTGTCGCCGCTTTTCAATTACTGAGATCCAATCTGCAACCAACAATTTTGATGATGCTTTAGTCATTGGGAAAGGCGGATTCGGAAAGGTTTACAAAGGTGTTTTGGATGATTGGAGTAACAGTACTGTTGTTGCTGTGAAGCGCTTGAATACTAAGTCGAGGCAGGGAGCCCGTGAGTTTTGGACTGAAATTAATATGCTCTCCAAATACCGTCATAGTCATCTTGTGTCTCTGATCGGGTATTGCAACGACTTCCATGAGATGATCCTTGTTTACGAATACATGCCTAATGGTACCCTTGCTGATCATCTGTACAAAATCAGAAGAAATAGCGGTACTACTATTATTTCTCGGCCTTTATCTTGGGAGCAAAGGCTCAAGATATGCATTGGTGCTGCACGTGGACTGGACTATCTTCATACTGGCACAGGGGTCCAGCATAGGGTGATTCACCGTGATGTGAAGAGCTCAAACATTTTGTTGGATGAGAATTTTGTAGCTAAAATTTCTGACTTTGGGTTGTCAAAAATAGGCCCTGCCAATCAGTCATGCTCCCATATAAGCACCAACATCAAAGGCACATTCGGATATTTGGATCCAGAGTACTTCTTAACGCGGAGACTTACTAGGAAATCCGATGTGTACTCCTTTGGGGTGGTATTGTTCGAAGTACTATGCGGGAGGCCAGCGGTGGATCATGGACTTGACCGGGATCAGCAAGCTCTAGCGCTTTGTGTTCAAAGTTGCATCAAAGAAGGAACACTTGATGAGATCATAGATCTTAGTCTGAGGGACCAAATCTCACAAAATTGTCATAAGGCTTTTGTGGAGATTGCTCACAGATGCTTGCACTATAACTCAAATAAACGTCCTACAATGGCTGAAGTGGTTGCCAAACTCGAGTTTTCATTTGCATTGCAGCAGAGCACCGAGTCTTTTATACTTGAAGACTTTCTTGTTGGTAGTGGTGGCAAACCAGATGATTCCAAGGAGCTTATCCATGTTGACAATGGTTTGCATCACAACCACCCGATTAATGAGATTATACCGATTTGCAATGCAAGCGGCTCAGCTGAGAAATCTGGTGTACTAAAGTCCTCAAAGGAAAAAAGAAAAAGAAAGATGCTTCAAGCTATTGGAATAATGACTAAAGGTAATAATATTCCAAAGAAGGATTCTACTACTTCTATCAGGACTGGACCATCATGGAGTTGGCACTGGAAGTCATTTTGGCCAAAAAAGATGCCATCCACGCGGAGGGAACCTTTACCATTCCGTGATCCGTGTCTGAATAATGTACAGATCCGTGAGTTTTCAGTTGCCGAGATTCAAGCGGCCACAAAATGCTTTCATGAGGACCTAAAAGTTGCAGAGACAGGGTATACTGAGGTGTTCAAAGGTTATATAGATGGACATAAAGAGGTTGCTATCAAACGATTCAGATTTCTCACATGTAAAAAAGGGGTGGTGAAATATTACGCAGATCGTGATTGTAGACGTTTCTGCAAAGAGATCATGATACTCACTAAAACCAATCATCAGAACGTGGTGTCATTAGGTGGGTACTGTTGCCACAATGATGAGTCATGTTTGGTGTATGAGTACATGTCCAATGGTTCCCTCCATGATCATCTTGATAGCAATGATCCTCTACCATGGAAACGAAGGATCCAAATCTGCATTGGTGCTGCCAGAGGATTGAACTACTTCCACACAGGTGTGGCGGGTCTAACAGTAGTCCACGGAGCCGTGACGCCAACTGCAATTCTGCTGGACGAGAACTGGGTACCTAAAATATCAGGACTTGGGTGTTGCAACTGCTCCGACTCCTTCTATGCTGATAGTGGAAATGTCATTATAGGTACATATGCGTATTCTGATCCGGAGTACTTGATGACGGGTCAATTGTCAGAAAAATCAGACGTATACTCGATAGGTGCAATATTATGGAGAGTACTAGTATACAGGAATTTAGATATTTTGCCCACTGGGTTAATAAGCAGCATTAGAAACCTAACCCTTCATCAGATTATCGATCCACATCTTATGGGGAAAATAGCATCGAAATGCTTGATTGAATTCGTGGATATTGCATTAAATTGCATGCGTGATCGAGGAATTGAACGGCCTCCAATGGCTGAGGTGGTGAAGAGGATTGAGTTTGCACTTGAATTGCAGGAGAAGGCAGAAGCTGCCACTCATCATTTTTATGGTAATAATAACACTCCTGCTGGTTCTGGATTCGAATTGGACGGCAATATCTATCCACAGTTATCAGACTGTGTTGATAAATTGTCGCCTGCTTCTGCTCCTGTTTCGGAGGTTTCAGATTTGTCAGATTGTGTTGATAAATTGTGGCCTGCTCCTGCTCCTGCTCCTGCTCCTGCTCCTGTTTGGGAGGTTTCAGATATATCTGTAGCTAATTTTGATTTTGATAGTATGGCCTTTCCCCGATGAAGCTTTTCATCGTTGATAGAGCAAAGTCATTTATGTCCACTTCTTGATGGTGGATTTTTTCCAATACTGCTTTAGTCATTCTTGTATGTTTCTCTCCCCCTTTATCTGTGGAATTGTGAACAGGTAACTTTTTTTTTTACAATCGCATTACTATAAAAAACTTACAAAATGGTCATAAATTAAGTTTCCGTCCAAAAAAATGACGGAATTCGTTACTATGCTATGCACGTGAGACTTAATTGCTGATGTGTGCATCTTCTAATGCCATGTGTATCATCATGTGCAGAGCACATACTTGCACTTGTACAGTTGGGGAACAAAATAGGAAAGTACCCCATTTGATCAAGCTCATGTTCAGATCCATAATTTCTAAGTTTTACTGATATTCCTCAAGGAAGAAAGTTCCAAGCAGAAAGCCGCTACCTACTTTGGACCTCTATTATTGTATAGCATGTCTTTTGTTCTAGGGAATTGAATACCCTACTTTCACATTGTATGTTCCAAAATATATTATTTATTTTGTCTTTTTTTAAATTAATTTAAGTTATTTTTAAATTCAAAATTAAATGTGATTCATTTAACTTTTTAAGACACAGCAAAATACTTGTATATGCGGTAAATAATTTTATTTTCTTCACAATATGTAATCAACTTTGGTGGGGTTTAAATTCAAGAAATTAAAACACGTTTGATAGTTGTTCATCTTTTGACATGGGACGAAATGTATAGTTGAGTTAGATTATACAAGGAAACTTAAGAAACAGACCTTGATTGTTAGAAACTCATTTTCATATTGTTATTGTTAAGTTGTAAATAACTTATTCTGTGCCATAAAAAATGAGTGATATACATACAGTATATAAATAAGAATTTCAATGCAAATGAACTATGAATTAGGACACACATAGGTTTTACAAATTTGTTCAAAAACAAAATGCAGAAAATGAATCATTGGGATATATTGTTTTTTGGTATTTCAAGAACATGAAAAAAATCGTTGATATATTGTGTTCTGTGTACAAGTTAAGTTCTGAATGGAAAGCAGTGTCAAATGGTTTCTAACTACTTGTACACACTTGATATAATGGGCCGCATCAAACGATAATAATTCAATTCAAGTCTTAGGATTAATCAAGTAATTTTAAGTAATTAAGGCGAAATTTATTCAGAGATACTTAAAATAGAGCTCAATTCAAGTCAATAAATGTCAAATCTCGCAGCCCAAAAGGTGAGCTTTTCTAGGCACTCAAAGCTTAAAAGGCTGAAAATTAGCAACTTAAAGTTGAATTGGGTGGACCCAATTCAGCTACTTGCAATCCTTAGTCTTCACATATCAATAGTAGCCAAATCACGTGGGCCTTCTTAACTAATTGATCTCGGGCCTCGGCAAAGCATTACATTAAAGAATATTCGCTTGTGGTGGGTCTCCAACTTAAGCTACTTAACATATTCATGCTATTCATGTGGGCCACATATTCCTAACATTCCTAACATATTCAGCATATTTGGATTTAATTGCATGCAAAGGAAGATTTAGCATATGCAGCATGCCCATGGGTCCACCGATTTGAAATACTAACTAACATTATGGGCAGCATGTATACAACCACGTGGTTTTTACATGTAACGTACTCTCTCTATTTCATAATAATACTTTTGAGAAAAAAAATTTATTTTAAAAGAATAAATTATTTATTTTTCTATATCACTAATAACTTCTCTCGTTATTTTAAAAAAAATTTCTCTTGTATTAGTATAACTTCTCATAAAAAGATAGTGATTGAATTTCACACAAATTTTAATTATTAAATGATAGTATTAAATGATTTTCTTAATTCATGTACATGAAGCTAAAACGACTATTATTATGGAATGGAATAAGTATTTAATAACCAAGTTAGCATGTCACGTGGGCCAGCCTACAAAGCAAGGATTTTTAGATTCTAGAAGATTAGTTTTTTATACTAATGTAATTAAGATTTTATTTAGTTAGAATTTCCAATTTTAATTTTTAAGTTTGATTGTTATGTAATTTTGTTTCTTTTGTTTTTAAGATTATGACCACTTTGAGTAGTATAAATAGGGGATAAATTAAGTTGATGTAATTGATACACTTCATTCATTAATAAAATTTCTTATGAGATTGTTTCTCTCTTTTAATTCTTTAAGAATTCCCGAATTCATAGTTGTGTGTGCGCGTCTTCTACCACATCAATCGTCGATTGTACCAAGATTCATGATTCATGCTTACATATAAGTAACGAGTCAAAGTGTCATTGGTGTTCCATTCAACACAGAATTTCTTATACTATCAATTGTACCAAGGATCTCGCTTCAATATAAGCGAAGGGTTGCGGTATAGTGCGTGTTCCACCTTACAACTTTGCTAAAAACGATCCGGACAATGACCACCTAACGTAAGTGTGTCGTGGAGTCTATCAACTCTCCTACATATTTTCTTTCTTTATGAAATGAAACTAACAAGGCTGTAGGAACAAAGTCTAGCTACCCATATATATATATATATATATATAGTTACTACTGCTCCTCCTCTAATCTAGGTTCGATCCACCCGGTTCCGGCTTCAGAGTCAAGCTACCCATATATATATATATATATATATATATATATGCCAATGATTCATAGCATCTATTTGCTATGGATCAAAATATGGCAAATAGCATCTTAACCCTTCATTAGAATAATCAATGGCCTGGATTGAAATTGAAATTTCGCCGTCCGCTAGAATTTCTAACGGACGTGGTTAAAATCAATTTTGGTCAAATATGCCCCCCCATTAATCAAGCCTAAGTCAACAAATATTTTTTCTTGGCTTCCGCTAGTCATTCTAGCGGATGGTTGGGGCTGCGATTTGGGGAAAACATCCTGCTGCGATATGAGATGAAGCACTAGCAGGAGCAAGAGGCATACATCACTGGCATACATCCTGCTGCGATATGAGATGAAGCACCAGCAGGAGCAAGATCCCTTCTCGCCTTTACTGTTGCGATTTGAGCTGCGATTTCATGAAGCACTGGCATCCTGCTGCGATTTGACTTGCGATTTCACGAATTGACCTGCGATTTCACGAACCCAACCCTAGTGCTGCGATCATGAACCCTAGTGCTGTGAATTCATGCTGAGAAATCGAATTGGTCTGTTCGCAAATAATGGCTAATTGAAGCTCTGAAATCAAATTGATAACTAGTGCTAAGAAATCGAATTGGGACTGTTTGCAATTGTAATTAATTGAAGCTGTGAAATTGAATTGGGCCAAAAGTACTGGTAATCTGATCCACTGTGTTATATATATATATATATATATATATATATATATATATATATATATTTATACACACACACACACCCTGTTTTTATTTTTGATTTTAGTTTTCTTGGTGTTTTAAGTATTGTTGAAGTAGTGGCATGTTTGTGAATTTGTGTTTGATTCTTAATTCTAGTAGCAACATTACATTTTTAGGAACCATTTACTGTTGAATGTAGCTCAAGTTTAGGGTAAAAGATTGGCTTAGTACTACTTGTTTCTGCTTATTAGAATTAATGTTCCTGATATTGGAATTTAATAATTTTTCTTCATACTGCTCCAGTTCTATATGTTATTAGTGTATCGATAAGCTCTTGGAGTTTATTTGAATCTACTCTAAAATGAATTTGAGCCTATCTGGATTAACTTCTGATTTTTAGTTTTTTGGATTTCTTAGTTCTAAAATAACTCCCTTGCTTTTCAGATTTTGAATTTTTTTTATTATTTTGATCCACGAGAGCCAATATAAAAGTATCAAATATACTTTAGATTCTGAAAAGCAATAACCTCTGTTTAATTTGTATTTGGATTTGGACAGGTTTTATGTTTGCTGCAGGTTTAATTTGTATTTGGATATGTTGCAGGTTTTATGTTTAATTTGGATTTGGACAGGTTTTATGTTTAATTTAGATTTGGATATGTTGCAGGTTTTATGTTGCGTTGCCAGGTTTATTTGTTGCAAACGTTGAAGATTTATTTGTAAATCTTAGCGTCCGCTAGAATTCTAGCGGAACAAGTAAAAGTATTCTATTTTGTCCCAATTTGATTGTCTCAATTCCTTGATTACAGTCCGCTAGAACTTCTAGCGGAGGTGGTGATTTTTTGCGGGTACTTCCTTGACTAATGGGGGCATCTAGACCATTGATTATTCTAATGAAGGGTTAAGATGCCATATATATATATATATATATATATATATATATATATATAATCTAAGCCCCCCCCCCCCCCCTCCCCCCCCCCCCCCCCCCCCCAGATATGCTTGCGGCCTTCTCCAAAGAGGAACGAAAGACAATTTGTTTAAGATATGACAATTTGATAGATCCATGACCCCTATGGCTATGGCACCCAAACTTCTTAAATTGTCTTAAAAGGTAGAAACTTTTAGCTATAATCGATCTGAACTCTTTAATTCTTTCTTAAAGCTCATTTTAGGTACATACGAGAATTTAATTTTTCCAATACGTTTAGTCTTTCTTGTATGTTTCTCTCCCCTTTCTCTATATGAATGTCTGTTGGTACTTGCGTACGTTAAGGCTTCTATCATGTTGTTCCAAATTACTGTATAGTTTTGGTGATGCTCTGGGTTTGTATGTATATGGCTTTATTAGGTGGGTTCTATAAGCAACATGCAGTACTGTAGGTGATTGTGATTACCAAGGGGTTTCCTAGATGCTGGTCACTTAAATTTGGTCGCATTGAGTCTACTTTTATTATTTATCAATTTAAATCAGAAACAAAAATTAATATAATAGTTTTATACGAAAAAAGACTTAGTACTATAGTTTTATAATATTAAAACTAAGATCAAAATAAGATCATCTTATATAATATTAATTTGTTATTTTTATCAAAATATATAGTATATAATAATAAAAATCTTATTTAAAAATTAAAATTAGTATCGTAATTTTATAAGCAAACAAGAATTAGTATTATAGTGTAGTTGTATAACGAAACAATTAAAATAAGATTATCTTACCTAATATTAATTGGTTTCTTTTATTCAAATATATATATAATAATACAAGTTTAAGTAAAATTATATTTTTTATTTAGATAAAATAGTTTGACAGAAGAAAAAAATTATAATAAAAATCATCTACCTAACTTAAATTTGTTATTATTATTAAAATATAAATATAATAATAGTTTCGACTATAAATGTGATTTAATCATTGTTTAGATTTTATAGTTGATATTGTTATTAAAATAAAAAATATAACTTGAATTTATTACTCTTGAATAAAAATAATTTTCATATAGATCGTTTTATCTAACTTGAATTTGTTTGTAATTATATTCAAATATAAATAATATAATTTTAGAAAGAAAGTATTTAGTTATTAGAACTATTTTACCTAATAAATTTAATAATATATTTATAATTATATTTTTTATAATATCATAACTTTATAGTAAAACCCGTGTTTTTGCACAGGGTGTATATACTAGTTTTCAGCAGTTTCCTGGCAATCACTCATTGAGCTGTTAATTTGGACCTGCTATTGTAGCATTTCTTTCGATATTTTTGCAATTGAAGGGAATGTGCTACTTGCAGAGTTTATTTGCTTCTTTTTTTGCTCCACTAAAAAAGAGCCATTTGTTTTTAAGATGGTATAAAAATGACGTGATGTTGTATTACAATTACAATTACATTATTATGTTATCGCCGATAAATATGTGGGTAAATATAGAACAAAAATATATCATTAAATTTTGTAAATCAGAAAACAACTCAACAGATTTTGAATAATCATGAGTGGAAGGTGGCGTAATCAGTAACAGTGTAAGACATTCAAGCTGATGGCAATTTAGACCACTTCATCCCGATTTCACTCTTCAATGATTTGGATTTGGAGCCTTCATATGAGTTGTAACTAACATAACATAATCCATGCATAGAGAATGACAAAATGAAAGGGCCTTTACTTTCGAGGATAATCTGCCAATTAATTTTTACAACTCTGTTCAAGTTTTCTCCATTTTCAAAGTGAAAATAATCGCTATTAATACTACATTGATCTAGGCTCCACAACGGTTTTTTTCGGCTGCAAAGTCAAGCTATCTAGCCCGCATGCAGGTTCTCTGAAGAAAAAGCGGAAGCCATTTAGGCCATAACAAGCAAATTTTACTATTTGCTATATATTTGCTTCTATTTATGATTCCATTGTAAAATTAAAGGTACTAAAACAAAGAATAAACTAAGAAAGACAATTAGAGAAAAGACTTCATTTTCAGCATGCTTCCATATGCACATTCATGTCCCTTATATAGACCCAACAACTTGCTACCCAAGAAGGCAAGAAGTTTTTGAGTAGTGTCCAAGGTTTTGAGTAATGCGCAAGAATAATGTGTTGACCAAGTTGTTTTGAGCATTGCCCAAGAAAATTAATTTTCAAAAATTACTTAGCTGCCCTTTCATACTTGAGATCTCTTACAATTGCCTACCCCTTTTTCAAATTCTTGTCAATGCCTGCCCCTTTTTCAAATTCTTTGTCCTCAAGAATTATAGTTTGGAAATTGAGAATGGAATAGTTGCGGCGTCCCCCTATGTTGCATTCTTCAGGAATTGTATTGGACCATTGCATCAATATTTGAGGAACTGAGCGATTGTTTTTCTTTACCAAACGCCTATCCCGAACAACGATTGGTTCAACCAAATATTGTCCTTCAGGTCCTGTTGCAGGGAGTTTAGTACTTGGCACTTTTCTTGAGTTAAATTTTTTTATTCAGCTAGGAGACATGAAATACTTGGTGGAACTAATGATCCTGGAGGTAAAGTTAACTTATACGTTACTTTACCAATCCTTTCTTTCTATCACTTGAAAAGGCCCAAAATATTTGGAAGAGAGCTTTAAAATCTCTTCGTAAAGCAATGGAGGATTGTCTATAAGGCTGCAACTGTAGGTATACCCAATCCCCTACCTCAAAACTCCCTTTCGCTCCTCTAAAGATCAACATATTTCTTATATCTCTGGCTGGGCTTGGTGCAAGGATTCTTTAAGTAGATTATTCAGCAAGTCCCTCCCTTAAAAAAAGCTCTCTACAACAGTTACCTTAGAATTACCAGTGTTGGGTATTGTCATTATTCTCGGTTTAGCTCCATAGAGTGCCTCATAAGGGGTCATCTTGATAGAACTATGTAATGAAGTATTGTACCACCTTTCAGGTGCAGGTAACCATTTGATCCATTGTTGTGGTCTGTACCTAGTCATGGCTCTAAGGTAGTTTCAAGACATCTATTAACTCTATTTGTCTGTCCATCACTCTTGGGATGATAAGACGAACTGTAATTCAAGTTTTCTCGGATGGATTTTTCTCCGAATTGGTGTGTGTTTGCTGCCTGGGTGTTTATAGCCAAAAGGCTCACCTACCCCCTCCTCCTTTTTTTTTTCTATCTTCTGGCGGCCAGTAAATAAGAAAGAACAAAAAGCTGCCTAACTTCCTATTCCTACCTAACAAGCTTCAGCCGCCGATGACCAAGAAGTAAACCAAAAGGGGCTGCCTAACTTATGTTTTAATACACATAACAAAAATATTTTTCTACCCATGTTTTGCACATGGGTGAGGACCACCTAACAATTTAGATGCTTCATCCCGATTCCACTCTTCAATGATTTGGATTTGGAGCCATTCATATGAGTTGTTACTAACATAACATAATCCATGCATAGAGAATGATAAAATGAAAGGGCCTTTACTTTCGAGGAAAATCTGCCAAAGACTTTTAACAACTCTGTTCAAGTTTTACTCCATTTTCAAAGAGAAAATAATCGCTATTAATACTCCATTGATCTAGGCTCCACGCGGTTTTCGGCTGCAAAGTCAAACTATCTAGGCCCGCATGCAGGGATGGCAACTTCTCTGAAGAAAAGCGAAAACCATTAGGCCATAACAAGCAAATTTACTATTTACTATATATTTGCTTCTCTCGAACTTATTTGATTGCTAAATCTTCATTTACCAAAGCTTTGCGGAAATTAAAGCCGAAGAAAACTTGCAAAGAATTTAACTACCATAATATTAATTCCAGGTAACATTCAGAGAACTCTATTTTACTGTAAATCATTTTATGTTTTTTTCACATTTTATATTATATTGGTGGTCGTGTGGAGTGATGCATGCAGGAGTTTGCATTCAAGAAAATCATAACATATATTTTGGGAGTTTAATCTTTTGAAATATAAAATTGTAAAACTGAGGAATGGATAGAATTAAAGGTGTAGTTCTTTTCATAAAAAGCTATGATGTTAGAAATTCATTTTCATATTTTATTTGTAATTCCCACATTTTATTGGTACGAATTAACTGCTTATGTGCTTGATAAAGTGAGACATTTATATATATATATATATATATATATATATATATATATAATATATATATATAAAGAACAACGATGCAAATGTAGTGTAAAATAAGGATTGGATGTTTAATAGTTAAAAATTTCTCAATTATAATTGCAGTCATTGATGTTTCCATCCATTTTATCTCCCTCATTATACTTTCCACAAGTATTCATGAAATAAGACTAATCAAATTGTGCTATCTCGGATGAATTAAAATTTAATTCACTGCGAGTGGTGTTAGGATTATGACTCATCATTAATGAAATACTTATGTTGGATAAAATTATTTATTTTATTTTAGTGATGTGTCATCATTTACCGCTTGTGTATTCACTATTAAATTTAAATATAATCTTGGATAATATATATATATATATATATAACTTCTGTTTTTTACCAATTTGTTCAGAAACAATATGTACAAGATGAATCTTTAGGTTGGACTGTATTTTGGTTGCAAGAGGGAAACAAAAGCCAAATAAGGTGATTCAAGGAAAGGAAAAGGTGTCATTATGTATACAAGTTGAAAGATGTATGTATCTTTCTTTCCTTTTCTTTCTCTATGGAAAGAGACTAACAGGACAGGAAGCAAAGTCAAGCTGTCCATAATAATGCTCCTTTGATCTAAAGTCCCCACACGGTTCCGGCCTCTTTCTTAGAAGAGTGCCTTAAGGCCCTTAACCAATTTTACTAATACTATACATATGCTGATGATTTCTCTTTGAGCTATACTATGATATTTATTAGTCTGATATACTGGTTTGATGAACTACAGGAAATATGTTCTTTTCTACACTTCCTACTCTTATGTATACCCTGCTCTGCTTCTTCTTTCTTCTATGATACCATCCTACACTTTTACCTTAGCGGGTATACTTCCCAATTCTTATGCCCTATTGATACCACCTAACCTGTTTTCTATACACTCTTCGAATTCAAAGCTAAGTCAAAACTAGTGATCTTGGCATTTTAGTGGATCAAGAACATAAACTGGATATTGCTAACTGGTGTGATAATTCTAATCACTCTACTTGAATGTCCTTTTTGGTGTATATCAGCTACATATTTGTAAGGCAACTTGGCACGAAGATGCCTTCGGTCAAGATATGAAGGAGTCATCGATCCTTGAGAAACAGTGTCGCACGCTTTTCAATTACTGATGATCCCAATCTGCCAACACCACAATTTTGATGATGCTTTAGTCATTGGGTGAAAGGCGGATTCGGAAAGGTGATTACAAAGGTGTTTTGGGATGGATGGGAGTAAACCAGTACTGCTTGTTGCAGTGGAAGCGCTTGAATACTCAAGTCGAGGCACAGGGAGCCCGTGAGTTATTTGGACTGAAATTAATATGCTCTCCAAATACCGTCATAGTCATCTTGTGGTCTCTGGATTCGGGTAATTTGCCAACGACATTCCATGAGATGATCCTTGTTACCGAATACATGCCTCAATGGTAACCCTTGCTGATACATACTGTAGCAAAATCAAAAGAAATAGCGGTGACTACAAATATTTCTCGGCTTTATCTTGGGAGCAAAGGCTGCAAGATATGCATTGATGCCTGCAACGTGGACTGGACTATCTTCATAACTGGCACAGGGGTCCAGCATAGCGGGTGATTTCACCGTTGGATGTGAAGAGCGCAAACATTTTGTTGGATGAGAATTTTGTAGCTAAAATTTCTGACTTTGGGTTGTCAAAAATAGGCCCTGCCAATCAGTCATGCTCCCATGATAAGGCACCAACATCAAAGGCACATTCGGATATAGTTGGATCCAGAGATACTTACCTTAACGCCGGAGACTTACTAGGAAATCCGATGTGTTACTCCTTTGGGGTGGTATTGTTCGAAGTACATAATGCGGTAGGCCAGCGGTGGATCAATGACTTGACCGGGATCAGCAATGCTCTAGCGCTTTGTGTTCCAAGTTGCATTCAAAGACGGAACACTTGATGAGATCATAGATCCTAATAGTCTGAGGGACCAAATCTCACAAAAATGTTCCATAAGGCTTTTGTGGAGATTTGCACACAGAATGCTTTGCACGATACCACAAATAAACGTCCTACAAATGGCTGAAGTGGTATGCCAAACCTCGAGTTTTCATTTGCAATGCAGCAGAGCAACCGAGTCTTTTAATACTTGACGCACTTTCTTGATTGGTAGTGGTGGCAAACCAGATTGAATTCCAAGGAGCTTATCAATGTTGACCAATGGTTTGCATCTATCAACCACCCCGATAAAATGAGATTATACCGAATTGCAATGCAAGCGGCTCAGCTGAGAAAATCTGGTGTACTAAAAGTCCTCAAAGGAAAAAAGAAAAAGACAGATGCTTCAAGCTATTGGAATAATGACTAAAGGTCATAATAATCCCAAAGAAGGATTCGACTACTTCTAACAGGACTGGACCATCATGGAGTTGGGCACTGGAAATCCATTTTGGCCAAAAAAAGATGCCCATCACCACGCGGAGGGAACCTTTACCATTCCGTGATCCGTATCTGAATAATGTACATATCCGTGAGTTTATCAGTTGCTGAGATTCAAGCGGGCCACAAAATGCTTTTCATGAGGACCTAAAAGTTTGGCAGAGAAAGGGTGTACTGAGGTGATCAAGAGGTTATATAGATGGACATAAAGAGGTTGATTCTATACCAAACGTTTCGGATGGTCAGGTTTCGTGAGTGTAGACGTTTTCTTTCTACTGTGCAAAGAGATCATGATACTCACTAAAACCAAATCATCAGAACGTGGTGTCATTAGGTGGGTACTGTTACCACAAAGATGAGTTATGCTTGGTGTATGAGTACAACGTCCCCAATGGTTCTCTCCATGAACATCTTTATAAGCAAATTGATCCTCTACCATGGAACGCGAAGGATCCCAAATCCTGCATTAGTGCTGCCAGAGGAATTGAAGCTACCTCCACAACAGGTTTGATTTTTGCTCTAAAAGTAGTCCCACCGAGTCGTGACGCCAAGAAAGGCAATTCTGCTGGACGAGAACTGGGTATACCTAAAATATCAGGACTTGGGTATAGCAGATGCCTCTGACTCCTACTATGGATGATAAGTGGAAATCGTCATAACAGGTACATATGGGTATTCTGATCCGGAGTACTTGATGTCGGGTCAATTGTCAGAAAAATCAGACGTATACTCGATAGGTGCAATATTTTGGAGAGTACTAGTATCAGTATCAGTACCAGTAGTAGAACTTGAATACATATGAGTTGAGCACTAGAACAATAAACAGCAGCATTACAAAAAATAATCAGCAGCATTTAGAAAGCTCAACCCTTCATAAGCTTATCGATCCAAATCTTATGGGGAAAATATGCCACCGGAATGCTTGATTGAATTCGTGGATATTGGCATTAAATATTGCTTGCGTGATCGAGGAAAATTGAACGCCCTCCAATGGCTGAGGTGGTGAAGAGGATTGAGTTATTGCCCTTGAAATTGCAGGAGAAGGCAGAAGCTGCCACTCATCATTTTGATGGTAATAATCACACTCCTGCTGGTTCTGGATTCGAATTGGACGGACCATATCTATCCACATGATATCAGACCGTGGTTGATAAATTGACGCCTGCTCCTAGCATGCTTCTGTTTGGGAAGTTTCAAGAATCTGTACCTAGTTTTTGGGTTTCAGTTTGTGAACTTAATTTTGATTTGGATAGTATGCCCTTGCCCCGATGAAGCCCCCCCTTATTCATCGTTTGATAGAAGCAAAGTCATTTATGTACTCAAAAGAGCTTATCATTCTTGTATGTTTTCTCTCCCCCTTTATATGTATACATTGTCTGTTGGTCGTTTGATATACACAATAATTATATAATTTAATATTCCCATTTTTTATGAAATTAAATTTAATATATATATTTTAATTTAATTAATACATTTTATTTTATTTTGTATATTATTTAACTTGGGTGGAATACAGTAAAAGATAATTGTTACTAATTTTTAAATATAGAAAAACGGATTCTTAAAGGACTTCTCACAGAGGAGCTGGAATCAATTTAGAGATAAATAGATATAAAAAAAAGAAAAAAAGAAGATCCAAGTTATCAATGTACCCTAAATTAGGGCAACAAATTATTTTTTTCCTATAACATATTGACCTTGTTTAAAAGAGAAATGGGAGAAATTGAATTAAGAGTTTTCTTATTTATTTTTATCATTCCTCTTCTCTCTTCTTCTTTATTTTAGATTATTTATTTATTTTTATGTCTAGTTAATTTCCTTTAATCTAGGATGAATAAGACATTAAATTAATTATTCATGGACAACATATTTTTTATCTCTTCTATTAATTGTGTGTTAAATTTTATTGATTTCGTCCTTCATGTTTCGTTATTGAAATACATTCGTTTTATAGTTCTTATGTGGATTTTAAATCAATTAAGAGGTTATACATAGATTATTGTTAAAAATATGAGTATTTTCATAAGTCATGCTTGCTCGCAAGAAGTATTAGATGAGTTAAAGTTACTTTCTTAAATTTTTTCATAGTTTATTTTTGATCACGTTTTATTATAATATTTACTAAATTAAAGGGAATTGAGATGAACACCATAATTAAATAATAAAAATAGAAGAGATTGGATTATTTATTATGTTATATTGTTTAATGGATTTTCGAAATCCCTAGAATTGCTGCCTTCATTATTAGTTTTCATATTCTAATTAGTTTAATTGTAAGTTTATCAATTTTTCATTCATTTATTTCTAATTTTACTTGAAATAAATATTAAGGATATATTAAAAGTTTAATTTAATTAGTTTCGATTTAGTACTTATCAATTTTTTCAATTGGACACTATACACTTCCCAAGTACTAATTTTTATCAAATCACCTGGCACTTGGTGTTTCATGGGCAATTTAGATTTCCTATATATAATGTTGCTGCTAATAGAATTACAATGATTGGTGAGCTGCTACCTACTTTGGACCTCTATTATTGTATAGCATGTTCCACTCCTTTTTTTTTTACTGATCTTTTTTTTTTTTTTTGCTAATTAAGCATGTCTTTTGTTATAAGGGAATTTTGAATTACCACCCCTACTTTTCATCATTGTATTACACGCTCTATCTGCGTTTCAAAATATATTCATTTATTTTGTTTTTTTTTTTAAGGTCAATTTTAAGTTATTTTTTAATATTCACAAATTAAAATGTGATTCGTTTAACATTTTTAAGACACAGAAAAAATACTTCTATAATGCGGTAAAATAATTTTTATTTTCTTCACATAATCTGTAATCAAAACTTTGGTGGGGTTTAAATTCAAGACAACTAAAACATGTTTGATAGGTGGTTCATCTTTCGGCATGGGTAACTGAAATGTATAGTTTGAGTTAGATTATACAAGGAATCTCAAGAAACAGAACTTGAATTGTTAGAAACTCATTTTCATATTGTTTATTGTTAAGTTGTTAAAAATAACTTAATTACTTTCTGTGCCATAAAAATGAAGTGATATACATACAGTAATATAAATAAGAATTTCAATGCAAATGAATCTATGAATTTAGGACACATATAGACTTTCTAGAAATTTCGTTTTAAAAACAAAATGCACAGCATGAATCATTAGGGATGGATTGTTTTTTGGTAAATTTCAAGAAACAGAAAAGGATAGTCTATTGATATATCTTGTTCCCGTGTACAAGTTGAGTTCTGAAACGAAAAGCAGTACCTGTTCAAATGGTTTCCTAACTACTTGTATATTCTCCTATATAATTTTTCTTTCTTTATAGGCAATGAAAAAAACCTGTGGATGTATTGGTTTTGAATTCGTAGGGATATTGCATTACACTGCTTACGTGAATCGGGGAATTGAACGCCCACTAATGGCTGAGGTGGTGAAGAGGATTGGGTTTGCACTCAAGATTGCAGGAGAAGGCAGGAAGGCTGCCTGCTCATCATTTTGATGGTAATACTAACACCCCCTTGCTGGTTCTGGATTCGAATTAGGACAGCACTATCTATCCACGTTATCAGACTTTCTGTTAATAGAATTGTGGCCTGCTCCTGCATCCCTGCTCCTGTTTTGGGGTGTTTTCAGATTCATTGTACCTAATTTTGAT